>WBNM01023990.1:0-12141 GCA_013399055.1 Ramphastos sulfuratus | reverse complement strand
TTTTGAGCACTGGATTTAGTCCTCCATGGAGGAGCAACTGCCAGAGGCAGGCAGCCTTGTGGGGCACTGAGCTGCAGGGGAAGGAACAGGGTGGAGAGTTCAAAGGGTTCCTCTCCCACCTTGTGCCATCCTTCCTGCTCTGCAAGTCCCTGCCCTCCCTTCCCAGGTGCTGCTGCCAAGCAGAGCCCTTGCCAGCCCCACTGCTTGTGCCCCATTCTGTGATCCTGGGATTTAGCAACTGCACAGGACAGCAAACTCCCCCAACCAGAACCCATCCAGACTGCTCTGTGCTTGGGATTTCCTGCTCCCACCCTTGCCCTCCTCAAGCCTGGAGGCAGCCAGAAGAGGCACAGGCAGGTGGCTCTTGCTGGAACACCACAGCCAGCACCCAGTGCCTACCAACCATCTGCTCTGCTGCCAAGCAGAGCCCTTGCCAGCCCCACTGCTTTTGCCCCCCAGTTTCCTCCCAACTGCCTGCCCAGCTGGGGCACAGAGCTCTGGGCTGCCTCCTTGCCTCAGCCTTTTGGGCAGGCCCTCCAAGCTGGCTGGAGCATGCAGAGGGGTGCCCAGCAGAGGTGGGGGTAGTTCCTTGGCCCTTTCCTGGGGTGCTCCTCAGCCAGGGCTGCTTTGGAGCTGGTTCTCCATCGTCTCTTGGCAAACAGCTGCTGCCTCTTCCCCACCCAAAGGGAGCTGCTGGGGCTCAGGAGGTTCAGGCTGGTTGTGGGAGGTCCTTGAAGAGGAGAACCTCATTGTCAGCAGGGATTTGCTGCCTGCCCTATCACAGGAACTGGTTCAGCTCCAAGAGTGGAGACGTAGCCTTGGGCTGAAGCTCCTGAAGGTTCCTGTGGCTGCCACGGGTGAGGGGTTGCTTGCACCCTGCAATGGTTGGAGGCCACCTTTGCTCCATGCCAGCAGCAGTGCAGGCTCTGCAGTGCCCTGCAGCCAACACCTCCTCTGCTGTGTCCTCACAGGGGCTGTGCCACTGGACCCACTCTGCACTTTGATGTCCCTTCCCTCCACTTCGGTGATGTCTCCTTCGGTGAGTGTGCCCTGGGCTGGGAGCACAGCTTGAGGGCTCTGTGCAGCACCAGAATGGAGCCCCAGAGCCTCCAGCACCCTCCAGAGCAGCCTTCAGGGTGTTAAACTGGAGCTGCAGGTTGCTTGGACACTGTTTTGCCATCATGAGATCAAACAGGACCAAAGTCAGTGCCTTCTGGTATCCCTTGTGGTCTGTTCAGCCACAGGCTGCCAATCCTTGGCATCAGAATGGCTGTGACAGTGCCAGGAGGGCCCAGGGGGTGGGAGTGCAGGAGAAGGCAGCTGAAGCCATGCACTAGCCCATTGCTGCTGTGGGGAAACCTTGTTGCTGCCAGGCCTGGACACCATTTCCCCACCTGAGCTGTGGTGTGAGATGTTCATTAGTGCTGGGAGGGCTCCTTGCTGTCACCTGCCAGCTAATGTGGCCAGGAGCTGGCTCTGAGCCTGCAGTGGTGCCCTCAGAGCCCTGAGCTGCCTCTCCTTGGCCAGCAGAAGCCCAGCTCTGCTGACAGCACCAAGCACAGGCTCTTCAGCTCAGGCTCACAGAAGGCTTTTTCCTGAGGTGATCTCAACTTTCCATGGGCTGTGGGCTGGCTATGGAGCTGTGCTCAGCCAGGCCAGGAGCTCTCTGTTTTTGTCCTGCTGACTTCCCAAGAGAGCTCCTGGCCTTGGCTGAGCTGCATCCTGCCCTCCCTGCATCTCTGCTCTGCCTCTGGGTTTCCTGTTGAACAGACAAACCAAGAGCAGCCCCAGCAGGCAGAACCAAGGTGTCTGACAGGAGCAGAGTCCTCCTTCAGCTGATGGCCTGTGTGAGGCCTTTGCAGCCAAAGGCTCCTGCTGGCCACACTCTTCTGAATGCACCCCAGGACCCCACTGGCCTTCTTGGCCATGGGGGCACCTTGCTGGCTCATGGGGACCTTGTTGTCCCCCAGCAATCCCAGGACCTCCTCTGCAGAGCTGCTCCTTGCTTAGCTTCTCCACCAGCTCTAGTTCAAAAAGAAAAGAGCTAAACTCTCCCAGAGCAATTTGGTCCTCCCAGGGTGTTCCCAGCAGGAGTCATGGGAGAATTGATACAGAAATCCACAGATTCATAGACTCATAGTATGGATTGGGTTGGAAGGGACCTCCAGAGGTCATCTAATCCAACCCCCTGCCACGGGCAGGGACACCTCCCACCAGCACAGGCTGCTCAAGGCCTCATCCAGCTTGGCCCTGAACACCTCCAGGGAGGTTATGGAACACAGAATCACAGAATGTGATCACTTTCTGTGATTCTGTGCTCCACAACCTCCCTGGGCAACCTGTGCCAGTCTCTCCTCCCCCTCACTGCCAGCAATTTCTTCCTCCTCTCCACTCTCACTCTCCCTCTCCCAGCTCAAAACCATTGTCCCTTGTCCTGGCACTGGCAGCCCTTGTCCACAGTCCCTCCCCAGCTCTCCTGCAGCCCCTTAAGCTTCTGCAAGAGTGCTCTGAGGTCTCCCTGGAGCCTTCTCTACTCCAGGCTGCACAGCCCCAACACTCCCAGTCTGGCCCCACAGGAGAGCTTCTCCAGCCTCTGATCATCTCTGTGGCCTCCTCTGGACCCTCTCCAGCAGCTCCAGGTCCTTCTTGTGCTGAGTTCCCAGAGCTGGAGGCAGTGCTGCAGGTGAGGTCAGAGCAGAGCAGAGGGGCAGAATCCCCTCCCTGTGCTGCTGCTCTGCCTGCTCTGGCTGCAGCCAGCACACAGCTGGCTCTGGGCTGCCAGTGACCAGTGCTGGCTGCTGGGCACTTTGGCACCACCTGACCCCCCCAAGGCCTTCTCCTGCAGGCTGCTCTGCAGCCACTGCTCACCCAGCCTGGCTCTGTGCTTGGCATTGCCCTGACCCAGCTGCAGGACCTTGCCCTTGGCCTTGTTGATCTTCATGAGGTTGTCCTGGGCTCACCTCTGCAGCCTGCCCACAGCTGTGTCCTTTCTCCTAGGCTTTCCTCACAGCCTGTCCTGTCGCCTCACCAACACCTCCTTGGTGCCCCTGCCCTTCACCCTGCGCGTGCCTGGGGATGGCACAGCAGAGCCCAGCGTGCCCAGCAGTGTCCAGGTGTTGGACAACAGCCACCCATCCTGGAGGGAGGGTGCCAAGGGGCACCGCAAGCCCTGCGAGTTCAGCATCAGCCCTCGCCGGGGCACCGTCTGCTCCCTGAGCTTCATGGACATCCAGGTAGGGAGCAGTGGGGCCAGGCAGGCTTCAGCAGCTGGGGCTGAAGCTTCCCTGCTCTGTGGGAGGCCTTCAGTGCTGCTGCCTTGGAGGGGCTGTGTCCCTCAGCACCACATCTACACCACTTTGGAACACCTTTAAGATCATCCAGTCCAAGCCTTAAACAAGCACTGCCAGGGCACCCCCAACCCATGGCCCTCAGCACCAGATCTCCACAGCTTTGGAACCCCTCCTGGCATGGGGACTGCACCACTGCCCTGGGCAGCCTGAGCCAGGCCTTGGCAGCACTTCTGAGGAAGATCCCTCCACCAGCTCTGGGCTGGTGTTGGCTGGGCTGCTCTGGGGCTTCCTGAAGGAGCTTCCTCTTGCTGCTGCAGTCAGAAGCTGCAGGCCATGCCCCACAGGCTCCAAGCCACTCCTCAGTTTGTGACAGATGCTTGGAGTGATTCCTTTGCTTGAAGATGGGCAGAGGAAGGCTGAGGACAGCAGGTGGCTGTTCCCAAAGGGAGGTGTTGGAGGAAGCAGTTGGCTTCTCTCCCTGCTCTTACTTCTCCTGCCCTGTGGGCAGAATGAGTTGGATTCACTGCAGTGATCTCCAGTGGCACTGAAAAAGCTCTGGTGGCTGAGAGCTGAGCAGGTTCTGCTGGGCCAAGCTTCTGCAGCAGCTTCCCACTGCTGAAGTGGTTCCCAGAGCCAAAGTGGTTCTGCTGCAGTCCAAAGATTGCTCTGGATTTCTGCTGTTGCAGTGGAGACCCAGAGATTGCTCAGTTTTCATATGTGGCTCTGCTTCTGGTTCATTCATCTAACACATGGCCTGGGAGCTGCTTGCATCACCTCACACACGGCCTGGTAGCTGCTTGCCTCACCTCACACACGGCCTGGTAGCTGCTTGCCTCACCTCACACACGGCCTGGTAGCTGCTTGCCTCACCTCACACACGGCCTGGTAGCTGCTTGCCTCACCTCACACACGGCCTGGTAGCTGCTTGCCTCACCTCACACACGGCCTGGTAGCTGCTTGCCTCACCTCACACACGGCCTGGTAGCTGCTTGCCTCACCTCACACACGGCCTGGTAGCTGCTTGCCTCACCTCACACACGGCCTGGTAGCTGCTTGCCTCACCTCACACACGGCCTGGTAGCTGCTTGCCTCACCTCACACACGGCCTGGTAGCTGCTTGCCTCACCTCACACACGGCCTGGTAGCTGCTTGCCTCACCTCACACACGGCCTGGTAGCTGCTTGCCTCACCTCACACACGGCCTGGTAGCTGCTTGCCTCACCTCACACACGGCCTGGTAGCTGCTTGCCTCACCTCACACACGGCCTGGTAGCTGCTTGCCTCACCTCACACACGGCCTGGTAGCTGCTTGCCTCACCTCACACACGGCCTGGTAGCTGCTTGCCTCACCTCACACACGGCCTGGTAGCTGCTTGCCTCACCTCACACACGGCCTGGTAGCTGCTTGCCTCACCTCACACACGGCCTGGTAGCTGCTTGCCTCACCTCACACACGGCCTGGTAGCTGCTTGCCTCACCTCACACACGGCCTGGTAGCTGCTTGCCTCACCTCACACACGGCCTGAGAGCTGCCAAGAGGATTTCTCGAAGCAGCTCCTGCCAGAGGCCCTTTGATGCTCCCAGAGCCTGTGCTCTGCACATGGAGCAGCAGCAGGACTGGGGCCAAGTCCTGCCTCTGCTTCCCATGGCATGGGAGTGGAAGGTGCCCATCTGTGGGCATGCTGAAGTGCTTGGTGCCCTGCTCTCTCCCCAGGTCACTCTGTGTTCCAACACGGTGGGCACCTATGAGCTGGCACTGGTGGTGGATGTGGATGGTGTGGGCCAGGAGCTGTTGTCACTGCCCCTCACAGCCAGGTACCAGCCCTCTCCTTGTAGCTCCTCACCTCTCCTCCTCCAGCCAGCTCCTTGCATGTGGGTTGGTGGCTGACTGCAGCTCCACAGGGAAGCTTTGCTCTGTGAGCTGGTTCTGCCTGGGCAGAGATGGGAGCAGCAGAGTTTACAGGCACCCATCCTGAGAAGCACCTGCCCAGGATGCAGAGGCCTGGCCCTGAGCCTTTCCCTAAAAGGCACAGAAATTCTGTCTATCATTGGAATGGTAGATTTGCTTTGATTGGAAGAGACCTTTGAGACTATAAAGTCCAACCCCAACCCAGCACTGCCAGGGCACCACCAACACATGGTCCTCATCACCAGGCTTTGAATCCCCTACAGGGATGGGGATTGCAGCACTGCCCTGGGCAGCCTGGGCCAGGCCTCTGCAACCCTTCTGGGCAAGAAATTGTTCCTCATGTCCAACCCAAGCCTCCCTTGGTGCAACTTGAGGCAATTTTCTCTTGTCTTGTTGCTTGTTCCTTGGGTCAAGAGCCCAACCTCAGCTGGCTGCAGCCTCCTCTCAGGGAGCTGTGGAGGGCAATGAGGTCTCCCTCAGCCTCCTCCTCTCCACACTAACCACCCCCAGCTCCCTCAGCTGCTCCTCCCCAGCCCTGTTCTCCAGACCCTGCAGCAGCTTCCTTGGGCCATTGGGAGGGCCCTTGCAAGCCTGCTGGGGCGAAGGTGCCAATCACAGCTCTGGGACAGGGCTCTGTGCTCCAGCTGGGCACTTGGCAGCACTCTGAGGGTTTCCTCTCCGTTACAAGTGGCTGCGGAGCCCAGAGAAGATGAAGGCAGTTGGTGGCTGTGTGCCAGGGCCAGATGTGAGGAGTGAGGAAGGCTCAGTCAGTGTCTGCAGTGCCTTTGGCCATCTCTCTGCCCAGGTGTGTGGTTCCTGCTCTGCGAGTGCCCAGCCCTGTGGTGCCCTTTGGACACTGCTACCTGCAGTTCCCTGCCCAGCAGCTGCTGACCCTGGTGAACGACAGCAACCTGCCAGGCTGCTACGGGCTGCTGCCTCAGGTACCTCCTGCCCTCAGTTCTCACCTGGGGCTTTGGCTTGGAGCAAAGGGCTTTGGGGGACACCTTGGTGGTTTCCAGTCACACTTAAAGGTCTGCTGAGAACAGGGCACTTGGTGCCGTGGGCTAGTCTCGAGGTCTGTGGTAATGGGTTGGACTTGATGATCTTTGAGGTCTCTTCCAACCTTGGTGATGCTGTGATACTGTGAACCCACCTGAATGCAGCCTTAGGAAGCAGGTGAATGGGAACCTTCCTCAGCCTTAGGCAGCAATTTCAGCTTTTAGGGAGCAGTTTCTGTGCTGGGCTTTGGGTGCTGTTGTGCAGGAGAACTCAGGGTTGTGAGAAGCTGCTCTGGCAGTCCAAGAGTGGGAGTTCATGGATGGAGCAGCTCTTGGAGCCATCCAAGGCTTGCTTCTTTTTTTGTGCCATTAGCTTTCTCTTAAGGATGTAAAAATCTGCCTGTTGGTTGCTGCTGTGGAGATGTTAAGGAGCTGGAATCTTTCTGAAAGGCCATTCTGTTGTCCAGTTTCATTCCTGGTGTCAGCCCAGGCTGGGGAGCAGCCCTGAGCAGAAGGACTTCAGGGTACTAAGCTGGAGATGAGCTGGCACCAAGCACTGCCAACTCAGCCCCAGCCCTGCCCTGTGGTGATCCCCAGCAGTGTGGGCAGTGGGGGCAGGGAGGGGATTCTGCCCCTCTGCTGAGCTCTGCTGAGACCTCCCCAGCAGTGGTAGGGTAGCTCTGGAGTCCTCAGCACAGCACAGACAGGGACCTGCTGGAGCAGGGCCAGAGGAGGCCACAGCAGTGCTGGCAGGGCTGGAAGGGCTCTGCTGTGATGCCAGCCTTGGGGAGTTGGGGGTGTTCAACCTGGAGAGGAGAAGGCTTCAGGGACACCTTCTGGTGGCCTTGCAGTGCTGGAAGGGACTTCAAGAAAGCTGGGGACAGCCTTTGGAGCAGGTCCTATTGTGGCAGGATGGTTTGAACTGAGAGAGGGAGATTGAGAGTGGAGAGAAGGGAGAAATGTTTGGCACTGAGGGTGGGGAGAGCCTGGCCCAGGCTGCCCAGAGAGGTGGGAGCTGCCCCATGGCTGGCACCACTGCAGGTGAGGCTGTGGCTGTGAGCAGCCTGCTCTGGCTGGGGATGTCCTTGCTGAGTGCAGGGGTGTTGGAGTGGGTGACCTTGAGAAGTCCCTTCCCACCTAACCCCTTCCATGACTCTGTCCCTTCCAGGAACACCAGGAGGATGCTGCTGTGCTCTACTCCAGCCCTGTGCCCTGTGGGATTATTCAACCTCACAGCTCTGTGGAGGTGCCACTGAGGCTGGCAGCCCAGGTGGCAGGAGAGCAGAACACTGCTGCCCATGTGGCGGTGTTTGGGCGTGCAGAGTTCCCCCTGGTGAGTGCAGGAGGAGAAGTCTGCTCCCTGCCCCTCAGCTTGGTGGGACCTTCTTGCAGGAACAAAAGGAACTTGCAGTGCAGGCCTGATGTGGAGAGGGAAAGAAGGGATCCATGGCCCAGGGTGATGCCTAGAGAAGGGGAAAGGTAGTGCCCTCTTCCTAGGATCAGGCTGGCATGTTGGAGCCCACAGTGGGCCAGATGCTTTATATAGCTCCTTGCTAAAGCATCTGCTCTGCCCTGGGGTGACCACTCCTGGAGTACTGTGTCCAGCTCTGAGCTCCCCAGTTCCAGAGGGACAGGGACCTGCTGGACAGAGTCCCAACAGAGGCTATGAGGATGCTGGAGGGCCTGGAACACCTCTCTATGGAGGAAGGCTGAGAGCCCTGGGGCTGGTTAGTGTGGAGAGGAGAAGGCTGAGAGGGGACCTGATCAGTGTCTAAATATCTGAGGGGTGGGTGCCAGGGTGAAGGTCTGGGTTGTGCCCAGCGATAGGGCAAGGAGCAATGGGCACAAACTGGCACCCAGGAGGTTCCACCTCAACATGAGGAGAAAGTTGTTTGGTGTGAGGGTGCTGGAGGCCTGGAGCAGGCAGCCCAGAGAGGTTGTGGAGTCTCCTGCTCTGCAGAGCTTCCAGTCCCCCCTGGCTGTGTTCCTGTGTGCCCTGCTCTGGGTGCCCCTGCTCTGGCAGGGGGCTTGGACTGGGTGATCCTAGAGGTCCCTTCCAGTCCAAACCATTCTGTGGTTCTGTTGGCATTCAGGCAGGCTCAACAACCAGCCCTGTGCCCTGTGCCATTTGCTGGCTTCCTCCAGCTGAAGTCAGGAACAAATTTCCCTGATGAAACTTTCATTTCCAATGTTATTAACTTCTGAGGCAGCTGGTTTAAAGGTCTTGGCAACTCCCTGGGCACAGAAGAGGATGGCAGAATATTCCTGGGCCCCAGAAAGGAAGGCTGACATTTGGGAAGCAGTGCCAGAGAGTTAATCTTTCATTGATGTGGAGGGAAACAATGCTGCTCAGTGCACCCCAAAGCAGCACACAGGAATGCCCAGCTGGGCAGGGCACTGAGGTTTGGCACAGCAGGTCACAGCTTCACTGAATCATAGAATCATAGAATCACAGAATGGTAAGGTTGGAAGGGACCTCAAGGATCATCCAGTTCCAACCCCCTGCCATAGGCAGGGACACCTCCCACTAGCACAGGTCACTCAAGGCCTCCTCCAACCTGGCCTTGAACACCTCCAGGGAGGGAGCAGCCACAACCTCCCTGGGCAACCTGTGCCAGTGTCTCACCACCCTCACTGCAAACAACTTCCTCCTAACATCCACTTTCAATCTCCCCTCTGCCACTTCAAACCCATTCCCCTTGTCCTGGCATTCCAAGACCTTGTCAATAGTCCCTCCCCAGCCTTCCTGGAGCCCCCTTCAGATCCTGCAAGGCCACTCCAAGGTCTCCTGGAAGCCTTCTCTTCTCCAGGCTGCAGAGCCCCAACTCTCTCAGCCTGTCCTCACAGCAGAGCTGCTGCAGCCCTCTCAGCATCTTGGTGGCCTCCTCTGGACTGGCTCCAACACTTCCATGTCCTTCCTGTGCTGGGGGCTCCAGAACTGCACACAGGACTGCAGCTGGGGTCTGAGGAGAGCAGAGCAAAGGGGCACAATCCCCTCCCTTGCCCTGCTGCCCACACTGCTCTTGCTGCAGCCCAGCACACAGTTGCTGTCTGGGCTGCACTCACACTGCAGCCTCATCTTGAGCTTTTCATCACCCCAGACCCCCAGGGCCTGTTCCTCAGGGCTGCTCTCAGCCATTCCCCACCCAGCCTGGAGCTGTGCTTGGCATTGTGCCTACCCAGGTGCAGGACCTTACACTTGGCCTTGTTGAATGTCCTGAGGTTGGCCTGGGCACAGCTCTGCAGCCTGTGCAGGTCCCTCTGGATGGATCCCTGCCCTCTAGCAAGTGACTGTGCCACACAGCTTGGTGCCAGCTGCACACTTGCTGAGGCTGCACTGATTCCTCTGTCCATGGCACTGACAAAGATGTCAAACAGCACTGGTGCCAGCACTGACCCCTGAGGGACACCAGTTGGCACTGGTCTCCAGAATGGTGGAGTGGGTTGGGTTGGAAGGGACCTCAAAGCTCAGCCAGTGCCAACCCCCGTGCCATGGGCAAGGGCACCTCCCTCCAGCACAGGGTGCTCAAGGCCTCATCCAGCCTGGCCTTGAACACCTCCTGGGAGGTTGTGGAGCACAGAATGGGATCTATGATCACATTCCATGATTCTGTGCTTCACAACCTCCCTGGGCAACCTGTGCCAGTCTCTCCCCACCCTCCCACTGAGGAACTTCTTCCCAGGCTGATCCAGAGCTGAAATGCTTCTGGAATGCTGAAATCAGTCACAAATTCCTGTTGCTCCTGGAACACCCCAGGATCACCCCAGAGCACAAGTCACCAACTTGCCTGATGCCTGCTGCAGAGCCAGCCTGGCTGCCAGCTTGGGCTGCTTTTCAGGATGCAAAATTTGTAGTCCAAGCGTGGCTGTGCAGCAGCAGAAGCCAAGGGAGGGTGGTTTGGGGCAAGCCTGAGCAGCAGCAGGCCTGGGAGCAGGCCCAGGGCAGGGGTGGCAGAGCTGCTGGGGAGGAGAGGGGGCAGCAGGCTGGGCAGACTGGGTTCTGTGCCCCTGCCAGCAGCTGCTTTCAGATGGGATCTCTCCAG
Organism: Ramphastos sulfuratus; assembly: GCA_013399055.1. Taxonomy (NCBI): domain Eukaryota; kingdom Metazoa; phylum Chordata; class Aves; order Piciformes; family Ramphastidae; genus Ramphastos; species Ramphastos sulfuratus. Next base: position 1,901 of record WBNM01023990.1, on the reverse strand, counting down.
CACCCACACCTGGTCCAGACTTAACCACTGACACCTCCAGCAGTCCAGGAGCACCCTGAGAGCTGCCTGAGCCTTGTCAGCTTTGCCTGCTGTGTTTTTTTGCCCCTGTCCTCTGCTTCCTGGAGCAGGAGATCCGTTTGGTGAGCGTTGGAGCAGGCCCAGTTGTGTCTGTGCATCCCAGCAGGATCGATTTTGGCAGCATCCAAGTTCTGCAGGATGTCTCCCGGAGTCTGCAGCTCTGCAATCAGAGCCCAATCCCTGCCTGCTTCCAGGCACAGGTGGTGAGTGTCTGGGGCAGGCTGGGGTGTGCCAGTGGAGTTGGCTGCTCTGCACCAGCCTGGAGCTTGGGTTTCACATGGAGCTTCTCCACCTGGCTGCCCGAGGGGGCAAGCAAAGATATTCATCACCACAGGGCAAGAGGAGCCTGGCTCTGGGGGCAGCTTGAGGTGGAACAGAGGTGGTGTAGATATTTGAGACAGATCACAGAATGGCTCAGGTTGGAAGGGACCTCAGGGATCATCTCCTCCTGGCTGCCACTTTGTGCCCACTGGCCCTTGTCTTGTCCCTGGACACCAGTGACAGGAGTCTGGCCCCAGCCTCTTGCCTCCCACAGCTCCTTTAGCTCTTGTTGAGCATTGCTCAGATGCCCTCTGGGGCTGCTCTTCTGCAGGCTCTCATCCCTGAGGCTCTCAGCCTTTGCTCCTCACAGAGCTGCTCCAGAGGAGGTAACACCACAAGCTGTAATGAGCCAATAGAGCAAAGCAAAATCATCATTTAGCCTGCTTGAGTGACCATGAGGTCTGTGGGACACTGTCCCAGAGAGGTGGGAGCTGCCCCATGGCTGGAACCATTCCAGGTGTGGTTGTTTGGAGCTCTGTGCAACCTGCTCTGGCTGCAGATGTCCCTGCTGCCTGCAGGGTTGGACTGGGTGACCTTGGAGAGTCCCTTGCAGCCCGATGCTGTCTGTGACTGTGAGTGATCCTTCAGGCTCTCAGCAGGATCCCCCAGGCAGGTGGCAGCTGCAGTGGGGTTGGAGCTGCCCTGGCATACTCTGGCCTTGAGCCTTTATCCAAACCCACCCACTGCTGTCAGGGAGGCAGGAGGGAGAAAGAGGCTTTCCTTGGCACTCTCTGCAAAGGAGACTGGAGGGGGAAACAACCTTCTGCTAAGGTGAGCATCCCTTGGGCCGGGTGCCACTGGCTTACGTGAGGCTGCCCCTGCTGACTGCAGAGGGGGTGGGACTGGATGCCCTTTGGGGTCCCTTCCAAGCCAGACCATTCTGTGACCATTCTGTAAAGATACAGACCATACAGACCATTCTGTGACCATTCTGTAAGGATACAGACCATACAGACCATTCTGTAGCCATTCTGTAAGGATACAGACCATACAGACCATACAGACCATTCTGTAAGGAGGGCAGTCAGGAGGGTGGCACAGGGGGTGTGCAAGCCCCTGCAGAGCTGCTGTGTGCCACCCCCCCGGCTCAGCTGGAGGGAAGTGAAAGCCTTCCTGGTTTGTTCCCCTCACATCTTTGCTCCCTCAGCCCACAAGAGCCCCAGGGCCTGGCTGCCAGCCTGAGTTAGTGCTTTGCCTTCTCTTCCAGTCTGCCAAAGACTCCTGCTGGAGGGTTGAACCCAGCCAGGGAGTGATCCCCGCCGAGGGCGAGGTGTCTGTGTGTGTCACAGCACACCTGGCTGACACGCAGCGGTTCCAGGCCCAGGTGCAGCTGCAGGTGGAGCACAGCCGCGGCTACACCATCCCCCTGCGGGCCCTGGGCGTGGGCACCACCATTGTCACCGACAGGCCCTTGGCTCCGGAGCTCAGCCTGGGCACTCGCTTCAGGTAGGGATCCCTCAGCTCCTGCTGACAGCAGGGGGAAGTTGTGCACAGGGAGGGTG
>WBNM01023986.1:15807-27507 GCA_013399055.1 Ramphastos sulfuratus | reverse complement strand
TGGATGATCTTGGAGGTCTCTTGGTGGGGGGAAAGTCAGAGTTTGTAGTGGGCAAGCAACTCCCTCTTTTGATGGTATATGTATTATGTGACATTTTGGTACACAAACAAGACACAGGAGGACAACAGGTAGGAGCCAGAATTAGAGCAGGGAAGGTGTTTTTGACTTTAGGAATGGTCAGTGAAACTGCTCCTGTAATGCTGCACACAAGAATTACTCCAGGGTGGAAGATGACACAAGTGCCCCTTTCTTTGAGGCTCGGGGCTAGGCAGAGAAGATGAATACTGAATGCCTGCTTTGGCACATAGATAGTGAGATATCTGTCCAAGGGTGGGCAAAGCAGAAGTGCAAGTTTTCTGAGTTGCTGGCTACAGTTTAAGGACATGAGTTCTGCTTACTTTCCTTGTTACCTACTTGTGCTGGTTTGAAGCTAAGTGAAATATTTCAATGAGACAAATTAGATCCTTGGCTGTGAGAAGAAAATAATAATCACTCATTTGTTCTGCTGAGGGACATAAATAGTCCAAATACAAGATAAGGCACTCACTTCTCACTTCTTCTCTGTCATTCTGTGTGTCTGGTTGCATCTTGCCTTAACTCATAGAATCACAGAATGGTAAGGTTGGAAGGGACCTCAAGGATCATCTAGTTACAACTCCCTGCCATAGGCAGGGACACCTCCTACTAGTACAGGTCACTCAAGGCCTCGTCCAACCTGGCCTTGATTGAACCCTATCCTTTGCATGAACCCTGTGTGACCCAATCTAACCTTTCCCTCTAACCTCCTTGTTGGCTTTTGACATCTCACCTCAGATCTCTGCAGATTTATCACATGAGCTATACGAAGCTTTATCTGGTTATTTCTGAGATTGGGAGTGAGTGGGGGAAAGCAGCAGGGTTGGTCAGGAGCCCTCTTGGGCAGTCTGGCTGTTCAGGAGGGATTTTGAATTTCTGTATTACTTTTAACTTGTATATAATTGTAAATATCTGTGTATATTCTATATATATGGTTGTATATTTGTGCACACTATAAATATAACTTCATTCCTTAACTTAGCTAAGTTATTCTGGTTAATCTAGTGGAAAGGGGAAACTCCCAAACCAAGACACTACTGAAGTGGTCTGTTTGAGTCTTACCCTCAGACTCCTTAGATTAGTGAAAGCAAGATCAAGATGCGTACTGAAAAGCACAGACACACCTCAGTGGGGATGACACAGACTTTTATGTGCTGTTCAACACAGTGAGCATGGAGTGATGGGCACCAGTGTCAAAACCCTGAAGCCAAATTTAAGTCTGGAAATACATAACAATTTTTAATTCCAAATATGAATAGAGAAAACATGGAAGGGAAACATATAAGCCTCCATCTTCTGATATCCTCAGGCCATGAAATACCATCTCAGAGAAATTATTTTAACCAAGCACAGGTTATTGATATGCACTCAGAATTAATGCATAAAATGTAGTGATTCTTTATAGAGAACTCCTTAAGAACTGTGCATTTCTGAGTCTGCATGTCCAAGAGAAGATTCCTGGACTCTTGCAATAGGGGTCCACTCAATACTCCAGTCCTTTGGCAGTGTCAATTTTTCAACTGATTGCATGTCTCAGCAACCGTGAGCAAAGTTCCCATCTATGAAGGTAAACTTCAAGAAAGGAAAAAGTTGAGAAAAAGAGAAAGCAGGACAAATGGAAAGAGGTATAAAATGGCTCAAAGAATGGACTGTAAGTTTTGCTTGTTTGGTTTTTTTAAAAAAAAAATCAGATATGAGAAATACTTGGGTCATATTCTCTTGTGGTGTGGTACAAGATGCATTTTGCCATCCTCGACTATTTTCCTCAACTATGGGTTGTATCTTTCTTTTCCAAAATGGATTGCAAGATGCTGAGGGCATAGGAAGTGTTTACAGCCTCACCACTTCCTCTAAGTATTTGGTTTTATTTCTGCTTGGTAGTGATCCTTGCAGCTCTTATTTTGACTCCTCTGTGAAATTTGGTGGTGGGTCTTGGTTTTGGTCCTAGAGAGTTGTTTGTCTCCATCCCGCCCACAAAAATCTACAAAACACATTCCAACAGCAATTGTTGCTATTGTTGCTAATAGTAAGCCTGAATATGCATAAAAGCCTGAATGGCCTTCCCAGCCCTTCACATGGAGATTCACAGGGATGAAAAATATCTTGGGTGGAGGCAAGTCACCTGAATTGAGGTGTACACAGCCATACCTCAGTAATTTGAGCTCTCTGGGAAATACAGCTCAATTCAGTTGCCCACTCATAGACATTTTGTGCCATTAGGACAATGAATGATGGTTTTAAATTTAAAGAAAGGAGATTTAGACTAGGTGCAAGGAAGAATTTTTTTACATGGATGTTGGTCAGACATTGAGACAGGTTGCCCAGAAAAGTGGTAGATTCCCCATCCCTGGAAACATTCCAGGTCAGTTTGGATGGGGCTCTGTGCAACCTGATCTAGTTAAAGGTATCTGTGCTCACTGCAGAGGTGTTGGACTGGATGACCTTTAAGGTCCTTCTCAACCCTAAAACTATTCTGTTACTCTCTGATTTTAAGTATCTCAGGATACCAAAGACATCTACACAGGGCTTTCAAATACTGCATAAAGCCTAGCAGGAAGCCCAATGGGATCCTGCAGGTTCCAAGGGGGTGTAGTCTCTTATGTATGTGTAAACTGAGCCACAGCAGATGCTATCAATGTAACAGGGGTGCATCCATCTCTCAATGGATGTGTACACACCCTTCTCTTGTGCATTTGCCCACAGGGCAGACATTTATGTTCAGACAGCTGAGTAGATAGCAATTCAGATGACCAAATCTCAGTGTCTAAGCCGAAGTAGGAGAAATATCTCTCTGGACTCCCGTGGGTGCCTGCATAACCAGTTCCTGTGTATAAGGAAGACTTGAGTTTCTCAGATTGGAGGTTTACTTATCCCATAGTTTATAGCCTTCCTGGATTACACACTTCATGGACTACCCATCATTCACCTCACTTCTCTCATGTTGTTGCCTTCTTTATTCACATGTGCAAGTCACTGATCACCCTAGTAACCACACCTGTGATCTTAAAGGCCTTCTGAAGCCAAGCATCATCCTATCCACAGCCTACTTTTTCCATAGGAAAAGTTTCTCTCCTGCCTGCACCCCTTCAAGCCCACCACCCTTGTGGATGCATAAGTCAAGATTCTGGGTGTGAAGGGTACCAGCCTCTCACTGGGCCATCACAATTCCCAGCTTGCTCAGACAGATCCCTCTGGGCTCCTCTACCCTGACCAATGTCCTTTCATTACTGGGAAGATAATGCTCTGTAACGGGAGCTGGAAGGTTGGAGTACACTGGTTTGAGCAAGAGAAAGCAAATAGCCCATAGTCCTTAGAGTCCACCCGTGCCACTTCCCTATGTAATCCTAGGATGGGTGTCACCAGAGAACATTTATATGTGGAAAGAAAAGAAATAGAGGGAATAGCTAAAAGGACGAGCAGCAATAAATAGATATTCATCCCTTCCCAACATAGGCTTTAAGTGCTTTATTTATGTCTGGTGCACAGTCCAGAGAGGTATTGCTTCTCTTCAGGCAGGGACCAAGCATTTTAATGCATATGAACAGCACACTGACTTCATTAAAGGTTTCGATTAACGCCAGAAAGGACCCACTCCAGCAGCTGCATTTACGACTCGGGCGACGGCATATTTAGAGAGAGTGATTTGGTAGACCCTTAGCATAATCAGAATAGATGAACCTAACTTGGAGAAAAGGAAAAAAAAAAGCGTTGCAGCTTTTAATAGACCCATAAGTGCATTATGAATATTTATCATGACGATCCTTTCAGCAGGAACATGATGAGGTAGCAAGCAGGTGTGGAATAAGACAGTGGGCAGGGTTATTCAGAAATGCATGCCCTTGCCCACAAGGTGACTGCTGCTTGATGTCAGCAAATGGGGGCTGGCACACCAGACTCTCAATCAGCTCTGCAAATGGTACCCAAGATGGTGACAGAGCTCACTTACTGATAGGAAATCCAGTGTCCTTCCTGCACTCAGAGTGATAGTTAACTCCAGCATGTGATTTAGACCCCAAAGGGCTGAGGATCTGGAGGTATCTCCTTAAGGTCTTACTGAGATCAGGCATAGCCCTGGTGTTGTCTCCTCAGCTAGAAGTCTGCAGGTAGGTATCGTGGCTCCATTCAGGAGCATCCCAGTATTGTTCAGTTCCTTGGCTCCAGCTCTCATTATGAGCATGTCAGACCAAACATCTCATGTCCCATTACTAAAGATGGGCAGCAGCAGATACCTGGACAAGATTAGAAGAAAAAAACAATCTTACTGTCCTAGTCATAAGCAACCTGTGAGCGGGGGAGATCCTGAGCCACTGATGATACATTGAAAATTAAGCCATTCCTCCACAAATTTCCTCCTTCCTTCTTTTTCTTCCTCATTCTTCATCTCTCCCTAGGCTCACTACCACCCTCCAAAGCAATGAGGAGTTTGGTTTGGTGGTGAGTTTGGTTTTTTGGGGTTGGTTGGTTTGGGTTTTTTTTTTTGTTTTTGGTTTGGGGTTTTTTGTGTGTGTGCGGGGGGTTTTTTTTGTGTGGTTTTGGGTTTGTTTTTTTTCCCATTTTTATTTTATGCCTTTGAGTTTTGGAAGCTTCAAATTAATGGTCCTAAAAATAAGTGAATGCTGAATGGGAGATAACAGCAGGAAAGAAGGGAAGAAAAAGAAAGAGAGTTAACAAAAAGAAGTTGCCCTTTGGGAACTAGACAACTCAGTGCAGATGATTAGAAGGCTGGTTTAACAGCCAAGGCATTGGTGAATGCAACTCTGTGTGAAGTTGTGAGTTTACTAGAAACTAGGACAGTGGTGGTTTAGCTAGAAAATCCCTTAAAAAAGGGGAATAACTAGAACCATGCTTCCAAGAAGAGTATTTTTTAACAACTTGCTTAGGGAAGTGAGGCATAGAAGCCTACTTCACTTGGGGAAAAAAGAACTGAAACACCTACAGGGAAATTTTCATTAATTTCTGGAGAACCTTAGGCCAAATTAAGAGGTGAAATCCTGTCACTAAAGTGTGAAGCAGAGGGATTTTAGCCAGTTCTAAGGGCACATCTCAGTACAGACTGAATGTTGAAGCTTTCTGACAAAGCTTTCTGCATGTGCATGTCACTGTAACAAACACAACTTTGTATAGGTCTCTCTGTCTGTATACAGAGGCAAATGTGCAGATGCAAACAAAGATCAATTTTTTTTTAATTTACTTGCACTGCTAAAGATGTCAGTTTCTGTAATTCTCCCTGCCTCGTTCTCTAATATACTTGACCTTTAATAAGCAGTACTTTACGGCTTGACAGCAAAGACTATTGAAAAATGCAAGGAAATCCTGGCTGGATTGAATTTTTAGTCCATTTCATTTCTACCCACTGCTTACAGCCAAGTTGTACGTGGATCTCAAACTAAAGACAGCAATTTGGGAGGCAATTTTCTTGAATTGCAGGTACAGCAGGATGCAAAAGAAAGTAATGGCAGGATCAGGCAGTTAGACATGGCATAAACATCTAAGCTACCAGTTAGATTTAATGGATTTTCATTCATTCTCTTTCTTTCCCCCTCTCATTTTTAAGAAAAATGCCCATGAATGAAAACAAAAAAAAAGAGGAAAAAAAAAAAAGAGAAAAATCCCAAACAAACAACAACATACTCCTCCAAAAATAACAAACGCCTACAAACACAAAAAGACCAACCAATCAAAAAGACCAACCAATCAACCAAATAAATAAACAAAAAAACCAAAAAAAAAACCCAACCCAACAGGTCAACACCTTACTGATCAAGGGAAAAATTCCTGCCTTTACTGTTCCCAGTGGAGTTGGTTTGCTCCCATCAAAAGAAACATCTCAATGAAGCACCTCCTAGCAAGTGGACAAGAGATTTCAGAGATGCTACAGCAGTCACTCCACTTTCCATGGGAGAAAGTGCATCCCACAGGTAAGTAATGTACCTTGAAGGCATGGGGTTGTGCTGTTACTGTGACCTTTCTGATCTGATTAGAGTTTGTGAACCAGAGCCTTTTCTCATCCTTCGTACTTCAAAAGAGCACAGTACAGACAGCACTTTGTATTTCACAAGGATTTTATGATTTCTGGATTGTCCTGCTGAGGATGTGGTATGAAAATGGGTCTCATAAGAAACCATGAGTGTACATCCCTTGAAAATCACATCCCTGATGCCCTGTCACGGTTTCTCAGATTGCTTCCCCTGAAGACGCAGTCAGATGTTTCAGAATGCCCACTGAATAATGGAGCTTTGCTCTCATGTGAGTTTTCTGACTGCCTGCCAGCTTGGCATTCAATCCTGAAGTGTCAGAAGGCCACGGGTTGCTCTGCCATGCAGGCACCAGGGGATGGAGAAGGGCAGTGCCCCTCCATCTGCTGGAGAGGTTGGAGACATGCCAGACAAGATGTTGAGTGTGCTGAACCTGCCCTGACTACGATGATGAACAGGGAATGAAATTCAGCAGCAGTCAGAGCAGTTCCACGTGCTTGGGAACCAGCAGTACACCTCATGAATAGATCCCATCTGTTGAGCTCTCATCCTGTACTGAGAGGAGAAATGCACCCAGGTGCACGGATTCAGGATTTCTCACAGGACATTCCTCTGCTCATCTCTACCAGTCATTTCTGCAGACCTCAACTGCTCTAAATGTGACCTGAATTTGAAACAGATGCAATGGTCCAGAAACCTGGACTTCCAGATATGAGCAAAATTGTGTCCAAGGTGTGTGTGGTATTTCAGGAGAGAGAGAGACAGACCTTTTGGCAGCTGTCCAGAGGAAAGCAGTGAAAAAAATGTAAGAAAAGATCAAAGACATCGGGGCTTTTTAGTCTTGAAAAGAGAAGCCCAAGACATGAGCATGTATTTTAAAGGTTTAAAAAGCTGTTTCAAATCAGAAAGGAATTCTTTGTGGACACTGGGGATGGGACAAGAAGTCCTGGTCTAGGAAGGAGGTTCAGATTTAATGGTAGGAAACCTCTAACACTAGGAATAATGAAGTGGTAGGGAAAGAAGTGAAGTCTTCATTTCTAGAGGCATCTACAAAAAGGTTAAGCACATACCTGTCCAGGAGGGAGACAATCCTGCCTCATAGTAGGGAATGCACACTTGGTATTATCTAACTCTGCAATGAACTGAGAAACCACGGTTTCCTAAAAGAAATCCCTGTAGCCAGGCAGTGGTGTTATTATTGGCAGTCCTCTCCCTTGGATGATTTTGCCACAGCAACTACTTTTGTGTCCAGGACTGGCTCCTTTCCACCAGGAAGTGCCTGGAGTGACCTGGCCTGAGGGACAGCCCACAAGCAGAGATTGCACCAGGGCTTAGCTTGTTGACAGTAACTCCTGGAAGCTTCAGAATCCTGAACGTTTGCAGCTGCCTGTTTCCAGCCTTGTACAAGGCACTAACAGCCTGCAGAGGGACTTACACAAGCAACAAGTGTGAGAAGAATTAGGGCTGTTAAGCAAGAGCAGAATCAGGTCCATGTTTCGTTATGGAGGACAATTACTTGAATCAAAGCTGGGACGCTACAGACACCAGCCTGTCTAAGTTGTCTTTCTCTATTGCACACAGAAATCTGTACAGCAAAAGTCTGGAGATGAGGCCAAGGGGTGTGCTGGGTGCCACTCTCCATCTGGGTGCTGGAGCCTCCAGCCAAAACCCAGCTGCACCTAGCATGCAGTTGCTACAGCCAGCAAAAGCACAGAAAAGCCACGCAGGGCTCTTTCAGGGACTAAGAGGTGCTTATACCATTTACTCAGTGTTCCCTACTCAGGCATAGAACAGCAGTGATTGGAAACAAGCGGGAGACAGGAGGAGATATGAACAGCTCACAAGGAAACACATGCGGTGCTTGGAGGGGGAGCTCAGTTCGCTCCAGTGCGCAGAGCACCACACATGCAAACACTAATTAACCATGGCAACAGGCACAGATGGGCAGGATGCCTGCACATCCCATGAACACACACAAACACACACATGCTCACCCCGATCATGCAGCAACAGTCATTATAGCTGTACAGACAGAGGCTGACCGTCGGCACACACGACCCGCACTCATCAGCACAGCTGGCACATTTGCAGGCAGACACAGGTGCGCTTGCATGTGCAGTCTCACAACCTTGCACATTGCACACATACAATAAATACCTTATAGCATTACACATACTAGTAGGTACACACAAATGTATATATGCACTTCAATATGTCTAGTGGATGCACAGAACATCTCCAGTTTTGCTGGTTTAGGAAGGACACAGAATCACAGAATTGCAGAACCTTAGAGGTTGGAAGGTACCTCCAGAGATCATCAATTTCAAACACCCTGCCAAGGCAGGATCCCTTAGGGTAGTTCACACAGGAATGCATCCAGGAAGGTTTTGAAAGTCTCCAGAGAAGGAGACTCCACGACCTCTCTGGGCAGCCTATCACCTTCACTGTGAAGAAGTTTCTCCTCATGCTGAGTTGAAACCTTCTATGTTCCAGTTTGTAGCCATTGCTCCTTGTCACTGTTAGTTACTCAATTTGTTACTCAATTGCAGACATCGTTGCCATATACACAAGGACATTTTCCACTTGACTTGCACTTGTTGCTGCAAGACCCTCACACACCATAAACACAAGTGAATCTCTGTGGTGTTGAGCATAGAGAGCCCCAACACTGGGTCCCACTTTTCCAAACAGCGCCTTATGTTGTCCAGGAAAATGCCCACATGGATTTACAGCTTGTAGTTGGTAGCCTGATACAGTAATGTCTTTCCTGTAGCTTTAATAGATTTTTTAAAATCCAAACGTGTCATTCACATAAAAGCTGCAGCTGAAGAGTCAAGAAATTCCCAGGTGAATGCTGCCTTGGATAGTTTGAACTCTGCCCACATGTGAGTCCAATGAGAGAGGGCGAATGGGATGGAGGTAGCCAAAGCTCTAGCATTGCTGAGCAATTCAATTCCCTCCCAGGGCTACTCAGCTCAGCTGGAAAAGTTTTCTGTATTGACATGAGCACCATTTATTTTGGCTGCACAATGCTCTCTCCAGCAGCCCTGTGGATCCAGCTGCATCAGGAGGGGAATTGCACACACAGCCCTGCATCCCCGCTGAGTACCAGTATCATAGCTTCACCTGGCTGTGCTGCATGAAGACAGTCCAAAGTGTGGGGTCAGGCTGCCCCAAATGTGCACTATGCAGGGAAAGATTGCTTCAAAGTCAAATTTTATCCTTGGCAGTGCAAGTCCTGCTTCATTAGCTGTGCAACAATCAGTCTGCATGAGGCAGAACCGAAGAGCAATTTGCCACTGCAGCTCTCCTTGGCTTCCAATCAGACCACTTACCTAGGGGCCAAAGCCTGCATTTAAGTGCCTCACTTCAGAAACTCCTGCTTCAGATGCTCTGCTGAAGCATTTCCATCACAGAAGTCTCCGCAAGCTGCAGTCTCAGCGGTGAGGCCAAGGGCTGAATGAGTCACAAAGGCTCAATTTCTCTGCTACACTCTTGGGTGATAACATTTTCTTATTGACCCCTACCTGGGGCTTTTTGAAGATTAGTCACTAATGCAGCCTGGCTGGGCATGGGATGCACAGCTAGTGAAAGCTTTTGCTCTCACAGAATTTTGCTCTATGTTTCAACCATGGTATCTGAGGTTTTCTGATTTTTTTAGATTTGCCCTTTTCAGATCCACACAAGCACCACACACCGATGCTTTTGTTCCAAGAGGGAGCAACCAAGTCCAAATTGGGACAGACTGTGGGAAAAGGGGGTTGCCTTTGTTGACATTTCTTCTGCAGGGCAAGAGATTGTTATTTCCTGCAGCTGGCTGTCACTATGGCTTCTTTTGCTGGTACTGAAGCTGACCACAAACACATATGAGAAATAATCCTGCTAGGACAGAGGAAAACCAGCAACATACATTCAGTGTTTTCTGAAAAGAAGAAAAACCGAGGAGCACACTAATCCCCTCTTTCTAACACAGTGTCACAAGACGCAGGAAGCTTTGTGAAAAGCAGATGAAGGATAATGATCCTTGAAAAGCTGGTATTTGGCAGACATGTCTCCTTTGCAAAATGTCCCCTGCACTTGGTACATCACTCAGGTCTGATGTGCAAACCCAAAGGATCACCAGCTACAGCATTAGTTATTGTTCTGGGGAGTGAAGATGTGGAAATTTTTTCAAAAGGGAGGATACTAAACCAAAAATATTGCTCCCCACTCATCCTGTGTTTGGATGAACACACTAGGACATGCTAACCCTCTAAGGGCTCAGATATGCTGCAAGAGCCCTTCTCCCACAGCAAGTGGTGACCAGAGATGCTGCTATTACAACTTGCTTCTCATTTGCGCTCACCTATGTGTGTGCTGTCAGCAGGCTGTGTGTCCCTGATGGAGGTATCAGGCACAATGCCAGCACTGCACATTTACCCTCAAAGCATGCACTGATTGGGCTCAGTCATGAGCCTCAGTAGGTGCCACACCTTTTCTCTGGGTTTCTTGATGTGGCAGTAAGCCATGCACAGTATCTGCTCTAAGCCATAGCTGGCAGCACCCATACTCCAGAGACATCCTACTGCCCTTCATCACACAATAGCTTTTCTATAGCAGCTCTGTGCCAAGACTTACTTCTCATCGTGCAGGTGATGTAGTGCATTCTTTTTTCAAAGAGGCATCAGAGACCTTGAATGACCTTTCATAGGCTGAGCCTTCAGCTGAGGCCTTAAAAGCAAGTGCTAAGTATAGGCTGCAAACTTCTGCTGCTGCAGACGTGTTGATGTGGTTGTGGTGAGGGGTGACCTCCAACTAGAGCTATCCTATGGGAAATTCCTGCTACAGATATGTAATCTGAGGAGCAATGCTGCACTCTGCATGTGGAAGTTGCTTTGTAACAAAATTGTTGTTGTTCTGGTCTGAGCTGAAATCTTGCCTGGGGTCAGTACTGCCTAAGACTGGCCTTTCTGTGAGCTCTTATTTTGCAGACATTTGGTCCCTGCATTGGTAAGAGCCTCACTAGTAATGAAAGCCTCTGTTCTGTGCCACTTCTGCTTGCTTTGGTACCTTTGCAGGAAGACCATTAAGCTATTGGAGATGAGCCAGCAATTCAGAGCCAAATCAAAGCCAACAGTCCCAGACTGAAGCCTTACCGTCTTCCAGCATAACAGGCTGCCTGCAGGCAAGTTCAAACAAATGCTGCTGCGGTGCCAACCTTTCAATGCAGGTACAAAACAGACCTCATGGTTCAATACAGCCGTATCACAATCTGACATACAAATAACTGGTTTGCAACATGAAGGAACAAGCCTAAATAGATCTTCTAGAGAGAAAAATCAAGGTTGTTTGGGAAGGAAGCAGCTTCCAACTTTCCATGTAACTTTGCAGGAAGGTGGGCTCAAGCACTGTCTGTATCGTTCTGCTAGAAGTTGTATTCCAAGGAAAACTACCTCATGGGGATGGGCTAGAAAGGCATGCAACATTTCTGTTACCTCATGGCCAAGAGGAATGCCAGATCCCTGCCTGGAGGCTGTTTCTGTTGTTTTCCTCCACGCTTTGTCTGTCTCCTCTATAGCCTCAGAGTTGTGCAAAGTTAGAACTGTTCTGTCTGTAACTAACAGCCACAACAGAAGTTTGAGTTTCAGCTTTTGAGCCTACCTTTTTCTTT
>WBNM01023986.1:0-15712 GCA_013399055.1 Ramphastos sulfuratus | reverse complement strand
AATAAATAAGTAAATATTATTCACAAAACAAAAAAAAAAAAAACCAACAAAAAAAAAAAAACCCCAAAACAAAAAAACCCCACAAACCAACCACCATAATAGCAAGCTACACTTACAGGTGCATATCTGAGCACTCCCAGCTGGACCGATCAGTCCGAATGCCAAGCACAAATAACTGAGACAGATAAGCAGCAGACGCTGTGGAGAAGCGATTAAACAGCAGACAGCGTGCTCAGGAGGCCTTTAACCTGCTGAAGAGTAGAAGACTTCATGTTGTTTTTCACAGACATTGGTACCAGTATGGAAATCTGACGTGCTTTGAAGAGAAACCACAGTTATCAGGAGCAACACCAAAGCCTGCAATGCTGAAGGCATTTACACTGCAATGGCGAACAGCCCAGGAGGACTATTGGTTACAGACAATTTCTGATGGTAAGCTAAACTATCAATTGCTGATGATGGCACAAATCCTGAAGATGAAGTGGGAGGACAAGTCCTGTGAAAAAAATCTCGTACTGGACCTGATGGGATCCTATTTTCTAAACCATCTTAAAAATATTGGTACATGGGAGTCTGTTCCTAGTGTAGGCAGAGCAGTCTCTCGTGAGCATTGACAGCTACATGTGGCAGCCCAGAGTGCTGCATTTTATGTGCTGTGTCTTCTTCAGGACATGTTTTAGATAATAGCTTTGTTCCTTCCTGTCACGCCCAAAGCCTACCAGATTGCTGTTTTCACAGTGGAGCTCTTCAAAGGATAGACTTCTCTAAGCTCAGCAGCCAGCTTTCCCAAAGCAGAAGGTGCCATTGTGCTTTGTTCAAAATAGAAGGACAAGTGTAGAGTCCTGAATCTGGGAAAGAGCAACCTCATCTACCAGTATAGGCTGGGGTCTGAACTGCTGGAGAACAGCTTAGGGAAGAGAGACCTGGCATTATCAGCTTTGGGGATCACTGGGAAGGTTGGCAGAGGTCCACACCTAGCCATGAGGCTGGGGAAAGACTGGAGCACTGAAGATAAGTTTCAGCTACTCGAAGTGGTTCTTAAGCACCAGAAATGTTCTTTGCCTGAGGCTGAAAACTGACTTCAGTCACACAGGTTTCCCCTTGCCTGGCAAGGGCAATCTATCAATATCCTGAAATATAAATCCACAGCCAACTTCTTCAGTGGGGTATTGGTCCACTAAACACAAATACCAGTGCAAAAGCCAATGAGTTTCACTGGGCATAAGCAGCTAAAGCTGGTCCCACAGCCCTTACTTAACCCAAAGGACACTGCCACTCTAATTGTAGTAGTTCCTGTGGTCATCCTATGCATATACAGTCCAGCAGTTCACTCTAACTGCAAGCATGGCTGCCCTTGCACAGAGCAGGAGACAATTGATAGACAAAGCCTGCTCCTCCCCAAACAGTGCTCATGAATTGCGCTTGGATATCCCAGTTTTCTAGTGGCAGCAAAGAAGACCCTCAGGATGACCCAGTCTGTGATGTGCATGTAAAACCCACTGGATGAGGGTGTCCCAGTTCACAGTGAAGGTGTTCAGAGACACACATACAGAGTGCAGATCACACAAACAAAGCTTCAAAGCAGTGATATTAGAGTGGGATGATAAAGCTTTGCCGTCTTAGATGATAAACACCGTCGGTGGCTGCATAGTAGGTAATGCGGGATTGGCACAGTCCCAGGGCAGATGTAACATGCCTGTGAGTATGTATATGTGTGACTTCCCATAAATCCATGCCTGACACTAGGACCCCTGTGAACTGGGCTATAAATAATTATCTGGACATGTCTGTATTTCTTTTTGCAGCACCACCATCACTAGGATAAAAGCTGAGGTCTCCTGCACTTGCTGTGTCAAGGATTGTGTGGCCAGAAGGGGCAGGTGATGGGTTCAGGCAGCGTAACCCCTCACTGCAACCTGTCCAGACATCCGGTAATGAGTCTGGCAGTTTGTACTCAGCCAGGAAACCTAGACTATCATATCTGAAGAAATCCCTAGAAGGTTAATGCAATATAACCCTTGGCAGCTTGTTCCTGCTAAGAACAAGGTCTTATTTTTGAGGAATTTATTATTAAAGTGAATAAAGAGCAGTCGTCTTTCTGAACAAAAGCTGAAGGTAGTCTCTGATTTATTTCTCTTGATGCATTTGGTCATGTTCTGTTGTCTTTTCAAATCTGTGTTTTTATTGCATTGACATGTTTCTCAGGTTTAGGTTACATTTCTAATAAATATCTGATGCTATGTTGATTTCCTGTATCATATTTCATTACTCTTAAGGAAGAATGGAGCACCATTTTTATAAAAAACAGCAGACTTAAAAGGCAGTTCCTAACACAGGGCTTGTCTGCATTTAGCAAGTGATAGCTAGCTCTCTAACAGTGCTGGTATTGTTAAGAGTGGTGCAACCTGCCTTCGCATGGACTTGGTTATCTCAGGATAAAGGTGCCTTATGCTTGTATAACTGTTTCCATGTGTGAAGAGGAATAACTCCAAAACTATAAATCAAAGGCTTTTAGTGGCACAGCTTTAACTGGTAAAAATCACACTGCTAATGGAGCCATGGCTGAAACAGAGAAAGAATTCTTGGTCTAGAGAGAGAAACTCCTGATGTGCAGGCCATCTGTATTGGAAAAGAGTTTTAAGATCCCTGTCTGTAGTTCTCATCAATATCGTAGTGAAGTATACTGGTTTGCTTTGGTCATCACAGTGAAATAACAATGGAGAAGATACTCTGCCTCAGGACTGGGTTGTGGGAATACAAAAAATAGGCCCATTTGCTCTCAGTGCTGGTATGCCAGCATGGGAAGAGGAGGGCTCTGGTCCAAGTGCCCCATGTTAGCTCAGGGCAGAGCTGCCCCAGTGCATTTCCCACTCCATCTCCACATGGGGGAACATGTGAAGTCTGAAGACCAAGTCCTTTGTGACTACACCCCCACACACCCACCACCCCCCCCCCACCGCCCCCCGCCTCCAACAGAAGACAAATCTTTCAAGGTATTGACATTAGAGGGACAGGGCAGTGTATGATGGGAAAGATGTAAAGTGAAAAGGTGATGGTGGTAGCCCCTATGGTATAACAATTCCCTGCAAGTCACGCTCAGCTCAAGGCCTGAGCATGTTTTTCTCACTACTATGCGTATCCACCATTGCACTACAACAAGGGCTGGAAATTTTTGTTATTCAAATACTCTTCCCATGAAAAACTGCTTCACCCTCAGTATTTTCAAGGATCCCTCTCAGAGACCTATCTCTTATTTCATTAACTCAGGTGCAGGAGATGAAATTCCCTCTTCCTTAATTGCTCTGCTCCAAACATCCCGGTTACTCTTCAAGAAAAAGGCTGACAATAATCCTAACACCCTCTTTTTTTTCCTTTTTTTTTTTTTTCCCCCACTGTTACTTAACAAGAAGAGCCTTGAAATCCTTGCTCCATATTTCCCAAACCTAGTTGTCTGATAGGAAATAATTAACTCCTATCTGTTTTGACGGACTGGTGGCTGGTGCGTAGCCAGTTCCAGGTAGTTTGTTATTCCTGCTTTATCGCCTGCTGCAGAAGGGCGGCTGCAAGATTATTTAGCAAAGCTCTGCCTGGGTGTTTATCACTGCACGTTTGAAGAAAGAGTGCTAGTAATGATTTAATTTTATTTTATTATGTTCTTAAATAAAGGGTATTGTTTAGTCTCAGTGATGCAAATGACAAACCTTCTTGGACTCATTTCACTTAACGAGCAAGATTGTCTTTTTTCTGCAGTCTGTGCTAAAGCAGATGATCATGCAGAGGCACCCAAGGGATGGAGAAAGCTGGGAGCTGCTCGGCAGTAGCATCAGAGCTGGAGCTGCGCGAGCTGCCCTCACAGCTCAGGTTGGGGAGAAGGCAAGAGAAGATCTGGAATTTAACCAAGCTTGCAATCAACTGCTGCATGAAAGCAGCGTATTTTTTTCTGATCATCCCAAAGGTCCCCTTAACTCAGCATCCAAAAGTAGCCAACAGCAGATGCCAAGAGAGGAGCAGGAGCATGAGCCAGCATATCTAATTGATATTTTTCTCTGCCTTGTGGCTTGTATCTTGGGACTTTCTGCAATAAATGGGGCTTCCATTGACGTCTCCAAGAGTTTTTTTGAACCCATTAAATCCTTTAGCACCCACAACATCCCACAATCCACTACCTCCTAATTTCACTAATTGCTCCCCAGTACTCATGTTGGAAAGGACAATGAACAACTTTTCTCTGTGATCACTCCCCCTTGCCACTCAGGATTTATTGTCTTGCTTCCCTCCAGCTGTGACTGAGAAATAATGTTGCTAAATCTCAGCTGAGGTAAAAATGCATTAATCACTACCTTGATTAATTACTGAAGGATCATTTCCTCTCTATGATACATGGAAATCCCCAAACTTCTTGAATCAGAAGTACACTCAAGGTGTTCAGTGTCACATCCATCATCTCCATGAATGTCAGTGTTGACAGAGGCACATGTGGCTGCTCAGACATCCTCCTTGCAGTGCTAAGAGATGCACTGTCAAACTCCTACGTTTCTCGGCAAGGTGTGTTAGCAATCTGGCAGCACTAAAATAGCTCTGCTTTGGGAAGATGTCCCATGGTGATCTTATGGTTACCAGTCCCATGGTAAGAGTTCCATCTTTATAATGTTTACAACCTCAACAGCTCAGCTGTCACACAGGGCTATGTGCACTCTAAAGACTATCCTCGAACCTGTGAAAATGCACTCAGGAGACAAGATCATGTCAAAAAAAAAAAAAAAAAAAAAAGACAACCAACCACAGATTGTAGTGGGCCCTACAGGTCTTTCCTCTGTTGAGCCCAGTCTGGACTCTGATCCACGGACCTTACATACCTGTATCCCAAGAATCTCAGTATGGGAAGCCCTTGTCCATTCCCTCCCTCTATAGGACAAGAGAGAATTTTACTCTCTAGGACTGTCAAACTGAGACTATACATGGACATAAAATTCACTCTAACAGAGGGAGGAGCATGGTGATAGTAAAGCAGCTGTCAGCATGTTACTTAAAGCCACAGAGAAAAAGCTAAGTCATGTCATGGGGAGGATTCATCTTTTATCTCAGCTCTGACTTCTTCACATGGCTTGTCTCTCCATCCTGTGCAGTTTTCCAGCTTATCAGCCTCTCTGCTTGGTTGACAGCCAAGAAGTCTTTAAGGTAGGGGACTGGAAAGGTAGCACAACATCTAAGCAGCAGATCAGAAAGACACCTTTGGCCAGAGCAGCTGATCTAAAGCAATTTCCCTTCAGGACTCAGAACTGGCTTTCCTCTGCCCTGTGCTGAAGCTGCAGAGGGACCTCGGCTTGCCCTATGGCTGCTAGAAAAACGCAGACTGTGATTCTCAGGGCCTATGAAGTACCAAGGCCAAGTTCTGGTGCAGGGCTAAGGCTTCTAGGGTTGGGACATGCTTTTTTTGAAATACAAGGTCATGGGGTGCTCTGTAGCATATTAAAGGTGGACCTCAATGTTTCAAATGCCTCCTTCATAGATACTTTGTTGGCTGCTAAACCAAATGGATCCTAATGTCTAGTCGGGGTTAATGGCCCCTGTGTTGTCTTCATCCACAGCTTTGAGGACCGCTACCAACCATGCTGGCAAGAGAGAGAGAGAGGCTGGAATGGCTTGCAAGGACTCACTGAGAAGGTAACACCTGGCAAGGTTTAAATTCACAAAAACCAGAAGGAGTTTCAGGCAGTTTTCTGGTTACCTGTGCCCAACACAATTATGAGCCACGACCTCCAAAACTGGGCACAGCAGAGAGAGAAAATGAGTGAAGCCTACAGAGGTGGAGTGTGGCCATTGCTAGCTCAATTTCCAGAGGACAAGTGAGGGAAACAAGAGAACCCCTCTCAGCTTACCCCTTAGGAAACAGACCACAACACTTTCGGGATGCTGCCCTTCCCTACTAGGGCAGCAGCATCTTTGCTCCCAATTTCCAAGATTAAATTTCCCAGGCTTGTATCTGTTAGTGACCCACCAAGAGCTGTTCTGACAGCGTAACCCAGAGGTGGTGTCTGATTCTGCCAGACACAACTTGGATGCAGTGAGCAGTCTGCTGTCCCTGGGGCTGTTTGGCAGGGAGGAGGGAGGAGCAGAGTATTTCCAATCAGAGCCAAGAAAACTAATGGATACATTTCTTTTCCCAAGGCAGGCAAATTATTTCTGCTCCCAGCTGACCCCTCAACCACAAAAAACACCATAAAACAGCAAGAGTGTGTAAAAAATAAACACAGGCATGCATCAGCCTTCCGGATTCTCGTCCCTTGAGCCAGAGGAGCTCGGGCAGCGGGTAGAAGGAATGTGATGTTGCATCGGGAGCCATCAGGATGGGATCAGGGACAGGAATGTTTTATAACTGGCCTCTCTACCTCACTAAGGAGCAGACAGAAGGACAGAGATCATGAGTGATGACTGCTCATATTGCAAAGGGGGGCAAATTTGAATCTCATCTGCATGCTTTGCAAAGATCAAGATTTACAGTGTAAACTGCTTACCCTGCTCCTTTGACTTGCTGTCTTGGTTCCTCTGGTCAAGTTAAAATCAGGGCTATCCTAACCTGCCAGGTGCTCTGCAGAGGAGTTAAACATGTAGAACAATATTCAGGCAATAGAGTCTAAGGAAATGCACTATAAAATGAAGCATCCAGACAGAGCTAGAAAGAAGGGGAGGCAAAGGCCAGCAGGTTTTCACACTGCAAGAGGAGTCTGAAAGAATGACAGGATCAGGGTGTAGCAGTCTAGTATAAGCTAAGACACATTGCTGTTTAAACCAGGTGAGACATCCTGCACTGCAGATCAGCAAAATCTTAACATGTTTTGGGTTGGAAAGGACCTTTAAAAGGTCTTCAGATCCAACACTCCTGCACTGAGCAAGGACATCTTCAACTAGACCAGACTGTTCATATTGACAAATAGGAATATAGTCAGTTTAGCTCACTGACAACAGGGCTTGGGGCTTGCTATCCTCAGCAATTGTTTAGGATGACCATTCTTGCTTTATGCAAAGGCTTTGCCTCATTAGATTGGGAGTAGGAGGTGCCATGTGGCTTTGACCTCCACTGGAGCAAATAAATATGAATGTCAAACTAACCAACTTCAGTATGGAAAGGGGCTAAATCTTTTAGCTCTGCTCCTGAACTCCCAGAGGCATCCACCCCAGAAAGCTCACAGAGTGTGATATGACAGAGAGATTTACCTGTCCAACAGAGAGCCACGAGGATGATTGGGGGACTTAAACATCTCCCCTGTTGAGAGAGACTAAGAAACCCGGGGCTGTTTAGTCTGGAGAAGAGAAGACTGAGAGGGGATCTGATCAATGTCAACAAATATCTGAGGGGTAAGAGTCAAGCAGATGGGGCCAATCTGTTTTTGGTGGTGCACAGTAATAAGACAAGGAGCAATGGCTACGGACTGGAACATAGAAGGTTTCACCTCAACATGAGGAGAAATTTCTTCACAGTGGGGGTGACAGAGCACTGGAACAGGCTGCCCAGAGAGGTTGTGGAGTCTCCTTCTATGGAGACTTTCAAAACCCATCTGGATGTATTCATGTGCGAACTACCCTAGGGGATCCTGCCTTGCCAGGGGGATTGGACTTGATGATCTCTGGAGGTCCCCTGCAACCTCTACTGTTCTGTGGTTCTGTGAGAAGGTGAGCATTGCAAGCTGATTTTACTAGCATCTCGGCCAGCAGCACAGAGAATTCTCCGTTCCAACAGCCTCAGTGTAGTGGTAAGGTGGTACTGTGTTCCTCCCAGTCTGGTGCAGGGCACCTGGGCTTCTGCAGAAAACCAACAGACAAAGCTGCTAGCTGTCTTCTGATTATCTCAACATAACCCTCTTACAGACTGAAGAGTAAAATGGTACTTCAATATCCAGATTTTATTCTCTGACAGAAAGTATTTTCCTTAAAAAGCCATTTGGGAAAATAAAAATAAAAATCTTGTAGCCAGTGGTAGTGAGGGATAGCAGTAGCAACAGAAGGGAAAATAATTAATTGTGAGAAATTCCCTGAAAGACATAACCTACTTTTTTTTTTTTCTCACCATTACATGACTAATTGTGTTTTTTAAATGCATTTATTTTTCAAACTATTCAAAGCAGATAAACAAAAGCAACAGGTTATTTTCAAAACTCAGTTCAGCCCATAGAAATTAGGAATTAAACCTAGACACAATGGAAATAACACAGTGGTTTATTTGATGTCCCTTTTGTGAAGCACAGCAACCTTCAGAAGCAGCAGCAGCCCCACGGCAGCCCCAACAGCGAGGTCCCTCTTCTGACTCCTGCCCTCTCTGGGTACTACCAAATTCTCTGGCTACCTGCAGCAGTAGCTGCACTGCACTGCTGGAGTGTGTTTTGATGCCCATTCTGTCAGGCTGGCACCATGACTATATTGGTGCCCTCCTTCCTTTCTGTGCTGTTTTCATGTCCTTGACAACTGTTCAGACCAGAAGTGTCAGTTTGTAAATCCTGCTATAAAATTTCCAATCCAAGCAGGCTAGTCCCATGATGGCCAGCTTGTAGCATACACAAGTGTGTTGTCATTCAATATCACTTTTCTTGAGCATCTAACTCCATAAATTGTACTGGTTTAGACTGGGGCTTAAAATCATCTATGGGTTTTAAAACCAGCTATCCACAGCTCCCACAAAGCTGAAGATTCTAGGTCCCTAGTCACCTACGCTTGTTACCTTTTGAACAAGTTTTGAAATGTTTAAGACATTGCATTTTGTTGTTCAGAACGCGAAGTGCCAAAGGACGTGGGGCTGGCCGCAGTATGCAAAATGATCTGCAGAAAATGCTCTCAGAGCAAGAAGCTAAATCCAGGTTTATGAAATGTACTTGGAAGGAGCTCAGCAGTCCAAATCCCAATGCTAACAGAGCAGTTCTGAGTCGATTGCAAATAACAGGCTCTTACTGTCCAGCCACAGTGCAATTCCACTGAGCTTTGTCAGAGGGTAATTCTGGTGTCAGGTATTTTCATGAGACCTTACCTGACATTTTGGCTGGAAATCCTATGGCTTGTTTTGATATTCCAGGACACAGCATGCGAACTGCATGGATTTCCTCTACCCACACAGGCAGAAAGGAGACTGTTCCTCCTGACTTGCCACTGCCACTCCACAGAGCATCAGGCTATTGAAAGTATGTTGCTAGATGCAAAACCCCTGGGAGAAATAACCACTGTTCTGGAGCCTGCAGAGTCATGTCCTTCCAGAAAGAGGTATATGCAGTTTCCCAAAGCAAGGCAGACACTAAATGCAATGCTTCTGCTGAGGCTTTTCCAGAGCAGAGGACAATATTGTTCTGCCCTTGATGTCACTTGGCTTGCCACCAACTCACTGAAGGTACTGGTGTTAATGAAGGTTAACAATATGCTGCCAAAACACAAAAGGTTTTACTTCTCAGGTGATGCTTCTTGCCTGCTCCAGATGTGAGGCACCAACAAGCAGTACAGCAAGACTCTCTCCAGTGCTGAGTCTCCATAGGTGACATGCAGCAGGTAGCTGACCCACCATGTCTAAAGAAAGCCTCCATGTGATGGGGGAGATCTCCTTGGAGGGAAGCCTGTGTCCCAAATGCAGCCTCTGTGCTGGAACCTGCCATGCTCTGACACCTCCCATGACATAGGAGCTTAGCACATAAATTGGGAAGAACTGTCTCTGCTTAAGGGCAGGATGATGGCATAGGGAATCTTAGAGGAAAAAGATGAGCACTGAGTACAAATCAGGAGACATTTACCTGATGTCTTGACCCAAGGTCTGCTCATTATCATCATCTCATCTACCCTACACACCAACTGGTACCCTTTGCATGTGCAACTCGATGGCCACCTAATCTACTACAAGATCAGGACCAATCAGAGCTAAGATCACAGCAAGAGTCTCCGACAAAACCCCAAATCCTCCAAATCCTCCAGCAAGAGTTGTTACCCTACTCCTCACATTGGGTAGGGTGAAGGAACAGCTCTCCTGACAGCAGGCAGGTGGCAGTTGACTATCACCCTCAGAGCCTGTCACGGAAAAAGGAGATAGCTGCATTATCCAGGGGAACAGCAGAGAGACCTTGGACTTTGACAGCATGGGAGCTGCAGTTGTCCAGGTATCTGGAGAGTCATTTCTTGTTGGAGATAGTAGTTAATCCCTGGGACTTACTACATAAGTGTGTTTTCCAGTACTCCCAGGATGCTGAAGGCATTTGGGAAGAAATACCCAAGATACATTCACGGCACTGTTATTGCATGTACCATGGATCAGATGTTAGCACCAAAAGCATGCACATCATCTACTCATTCCTGC
This sequence comes from Ramphastos sulfuratus, assembly GCA_013399055.1. Lineage (NCBI taxonomy): Eukaryota > Metazoa > Chordata > Aves > Piciformes > Ramphastidae > Ramphastos > Ramphastos sulfuratus. The sequence continues at coordinate 5,391 of WBNM01023986.1, read as the reverse complement.
ATCTCTTTCAGAATCCTACACGCTCCCTTGTAACAGGCAGCTTCTTGCCCTTTGGGCAAGAGGCTGTTCCCCTTGTGGAGGAACACCTCCTTCCTAAAGTGCTGTAAAACCACTTTAATATTCTAAAATGCACTTCATTGTGAGTCTGAGCATCATCGTGAAGAGAGGGGACAGCAAAGGTATGCCACAAGCTCCATGCCAATATCATCTTTGACAAATCAGTGAGGAAGGTGGACTAGGCAGTGCTGGAGACAACAGGGAGGCAGAGGGCAGAATCACAGTCAAGAGACACAGAATTTGTTGTCAGCTGTTGAGTAGGGTAGCAAGGAGCAGACAGCAGCAAGGAATCATGGAAAGACCAGACTGGGAGGCTGCCAAGGAAGAGAGAGAGCTGCATTACATCTTATTTGTCTTTAAACAAAGTGTTCTAATTGCTAACAAAGGGATTTCAAACAAATTGTAGTAAAACTGAGTTATTCTGATCAATTACACAGTCAAGCAAATTACAGAAGGAGTCTAAAATATTGCCAGATACAAAAGAGAAATGGGAAAAGAGGAGGAGGAGTTGCAGAGGAAGTGGGGGAGGTTGTAATTTGAGGGAGGAAAATTACTTGATGGCTTGATAAGGAGAATTATTAAGCATAAATTTGAAATGTAAGTTGTTAATCTGAATACAAAATCAAGGGAAGAAATTTAAATTGTGCTTTAATGTTGGTGAAATCTGAGCAGGGGCATGGAGGTAACAAAACATGCAGACAAGCATTAGAGGCGGATGTAGTAAAGGTGTTTCCAATGACCAATGCTTACCTCAGCAAGCTGAAAGCAAGGCCATAACCCAGAAAAGGTTATGGTGAGGACACTTGACCGGTAGCAACCTGGTATCAAGCCATGTTCGTATGACAGACCTCCTGCTTGATTCACAGCTTCTTCAAAACACTTAGCAATAACATAGTTCCACTGCTGGAAGAGTCACAAGGGCCAGAAGCCAAACGTAATCAGAGACATTCCAAAGCTAATTCTTTATCCTTGTCACACCTCACTGCATGACTGACATGTCTTCTCCTGTCTGTTTGGTGGATTTAAGCTAAAATCACCCAGGGTGCGCCAGGACTGCATCCAGACCATCTGTCAGGGGTGTCATAGGGAGCACAATGCAAGCTAGACCCCTGTCTTAATGGAACAAGAGTGAAATCCCACCATGGCACACAACTGCATAGCTGGTTGCTCTTCTTTAGGAACAATGCACTTTGGGATGACTGAAATAATTAATCCCCATCCCATTCCACTCCTGGTGATTCCTAGCCAAACTGCTGGGGTCTTCAGGGAGCTCATGACACAGTAACCAAACTGCTGGTGTATTTGGGCATGTCATTCCCAATTCAATTTTTCCATTATATACGATGAGATCACTTTGTATTGAATCAACCCTGCTGACTGGGCCGCAGTCTGCTCTGTANTCTAACAGCTACCGACAGCAACCCCGCCACAAGCCTTGGGTACTGTCAGATAATATTTCCGTGAGTAAATGCCAAAAGCCTCTTGTAATCATTAATTGCCTTCTGTCATAAGCAGAAAGTTGCTCCTTGCATCCATCTAGTGAGCAAGCGGTGTATTGGCCGCAAGCGGTGTACTGACCGCAAAGCCTTCTCTGCCAAGTTTAATCGAGTTCAATTAATGTATATGTTTACTAGTTATTGCTAGATCCTATTATAACCTATATGTAGTTTCCATAATGATGCAAGAACCTGTTATTATTATTATTTTGGTGATCAGGCTACCACGAGTTCTGAATATTTAATATTAATAAACTATATTAATATTTTCGAAATAGCATCTCGCAGTAATTAATTTACCCCTTTCCACCACAATGGTACACACAGCCCTGGCAGCAGGATTAGGGGGCAGACCCTCACTGTTTCATATGAGACACACAAGGTTGCACAACTCAGGGTTGGCAAAGAACTGCTTACTGTCTTTTAAGCTCCAGTCTGTTGCTAGAGCTGAATTTAGCTCCAAGGGGCTGGATTTAGCTCCAAAGGCAGAAAACACTGTGCCTACACTGAGTGTCAGGACTACAAGGAAGCGGTCCTTGTTTGGAAGTCCTTTATAAGGCTGCTGCAAAGACAGACCAGAGAACTCTTATCCAGAAATGCAACACTCTTCAAGCCAATTACCAAACATGGTTCACAACCCTGCATCTGACAGAATTAGTGGATTATTGGCCTGAAGGGCTACAGAGAGATGGTTTTTAAAAGGGGAAAAAGACCAGAGACATTTTTTAATGGTATTCATTTGTTGGAAAACTCCAGAGCTTGTGGACTTCTGACAGTCTGGAAGTTCTGAGCCTGAAAGGGAGATAAGAAAAAGGATTAGAGTATTACATGGTGATGGAGTTCATGTGTGTTGTATTATTAATGTTTGTAAAGCACTTTGAAAATGAAAAGCATCATAAAAGCTGTAAGTGCTCTGTTTAGTAGGAGCTGCAGAAGAGGAACTTAAGTCTGGAAGTACACTTCTCAGTTATCAGTGCTCAGAAAGCTTACTTTTTTGAGAGGATCCCACAGTCAGATGCAGCCTGAAGTGGCAGATGAGTTGTTCAAAAGCCAATATGAGGAAAGAGTAAGAACCTTGCAGGGTACAAGGAAGAATACTGTGTCGTGCATCAAAAACATAAGCCACTTAGCATTTTTAGTATGGGAAAAAGCCATCAGATTCACTGGTCCATTTCTTTGTGAGGCAGCTCAAGATTGTTCTCTGCATCTGATTTAGCTAATCTTTCTTTAAAAGGCTCTTGGACAAGTGGCCTCCTTTACTTTGTTTCTCTCCAATGGAGAGAAAACCCTGACCTGGAGAGGGTAAAGAAGGAATAGATCCTCTGGAAGACTCATCACTTCTGACCTACATCGACCAAGTTACATATTCTTAACTTGTCAGTGAGCTACTGCCAGGGCTAAGAGCCAGAATTTTGGTTTTAGACACTACAGTTTTGCTAGTGTAGTTTCACCCAGGAGATGACTTCCAAATATAGACAGTATCTTCACATTGGTGCAATCTCAACTCCAGTGCCATCCTTTACCTATGGTGTTTGACAGACTACAGACAAGAACATTTTCTTCCAGTGATTCCATGGATAGATCTGCAGCATCCCCACTGACAATCCTGGGGAGCTTTCTGAGCCACCTTTGTCAATGCACAAAGAGTTAAGAGTTAACAGAGGCTCTGGACAGGTATTGGTGCCATGTAATCCCACTCCCCGGTGACAGGCATATTCTTGTTTCCCTGCTGCTCGCCACTCTTTCTGATAAAAAGAGCATTTGCACTTTTGCACAGATCTTTCCTTACACATCAATCCCTGTATCAAAGATTTTCTTCATCCCCAGACAGAGTATTTTAACCTCAACATTAAAAATACGTGTTTGACAAGAAGGGAAGAACCAACCACGGAGCCATGAAAATGATTAAGGATGTTGAACATCTTCCTTATGAGGAGAGACTGAGGGAGCTGGGACTTTTTTAGCTTGGAGAGGAGAAGACTGAGAGGTGACTTCATCCATGTTTATAGATACGTAAGGGGTGAATGCCAGACGGATGGAGCCAGGTTCTGCTCAGTGATGCCCAATGACAGGACAAGGGGCAATGGGTGGAAGTTGAGGCATATGAGGCTCCATCTGAACCCAAGGAAGAATTTTTTTCCCTGTGAGGGTGACAGAACGTTGGAACCAGCTGCCCAGGGAGGTTGTGGAGTCTCCCTCTCTGGAGATATTCAAGAACTGCCTGGATGTGTTCCAGTGTGATCATCTCCAGATGATCCTGCTCTGGCGGGGGGGCNTGATCCTGCTCTGGCGGGGGGGCTGGACCCAAAGATCTTTTGAGGTCCCTTCCAGCCCCTGACATTCTATGATTCTCACCACCCTGTGTTTGCAGTCATGCTTTAATCCTCACAGTTTCGGTTCCTTGGAGCATCAGAAGCACACTAGGGCTTACCCGTGTCAGAGGTCCCAGCCTGCTGAGATCATCCAGGGCCCCTTCTTTTTTCCCAGTTCCCTTCTCAGTAACCAAATGGAATTCAGAAACTTATTACTTTACAAGCAGATAACTCAGCCTCTGGTAAGCCAGGCTGGAGCCTCCCCACTCACAGTTCTTGCAGCAGCAGGCTGTGGTATTGCGTAAGAGTGGTAAGTCATAGTGATAGCTGTGGTTATTTCACCTTTCACCTTTCCTTCAGTATCTCAGATCCTGGTGTCAAGGAGTAGCCAAACAGGAGCTGCTGCTTGCCTGACCTGCAACGTGACAGATGTTACATATACTCAAAATGACACCTGCACCCCACAAGAGCTCCTATATTGTATTTATAGCCTACTGTCACTGCTAGATTTATGACCTTCAAATATTTGTCAGCTGTTATCCCGCCTCCTCTGCACATCATTTAACTGAGCTTGATGTATGTAAGCACTTTTAATCTTCCCTTATGAAGCATTCCCCCATCCCCAGAGCCTCAGATCATATTTGTAACTCTTTGTTGAGACAGCATCAGTTTGTCATTGCTGCTCTGATAGTACAGTAAGGAGCATGGCAGCCTGAGCATGCAGGCAAGGAGATGGGGAAGGAACAGTTCCATCTCAAGTTAAGGTGCTAATGCTGCCAGTCTTAAGGGTATCTTAACATATTTGGCTGCTCTGAAATGCCTATTTTTCATAGTGGCCACTGACCTTTTACAAAAATGTCTCACTGTTCCTGCTAAAACTCCCAGTCCTTGATTATTTAGTAGTTTACCTGAGCCCAAGAGGGATTTAATTTTCTTTACTTCCTGTCTTTTTAACATCTCTGGTGCCTCTTTCTATTATTACCCAACCTGCACCGGCATTTATAATACTTCCCATCTGAGGCAAGAGAATGTAATTAACAAGCTGTTTACCTCTCCTTCAAGATCATTAATAAATATGTTAAACAAGACTGCTGCCTTGCTGAGTGATGCAAAAACTTGATGAGGCAAGTAGCTTGCTTTTCAACTTTCTACTCTTTCTAACCCATGCCAGTGGCAGTGAGACTACTCCAGAGCCGATTCCCATTCATAGCTGATCTGAAATTCATTTCCCTGATGCATAGGCATGCACCCATTCACAACAGTTCTCATGAACCTGCTCATGAAACACCATAGCTGATGCCTGAACAAGGTATAGCCAGCTGAGCCACCTTAGTGTGACACAGGACCTGCATGTCATTGTACAGCTTTCTCATTCATGGACTGACATCTCTGTGACACCTCATCTGCAGAACTTCAAAGCACCACCAGTCCCTAGTATTGTTCTTCAACAACTTATGTCCCAGATTTTATTATCAGTAGTCCTGGTGCATGTTTCATTAGAGCCCTGATCAGAGGGCTGGAGCAGC
>WBNM01023978.1:0-15809 GCA_013399055.1 Ramphastos sulfuratus | reverse complement strand
GCTGACCAGAACAAGATCAGCAAGTGACAGAACAAATTTTACTCCTCCTCTTGTGGCTATTAGTTGCTTTCACAAACCACATGAGGCTTTGAAAAGAACTGGGAAAGAAAAACAAGAAAATTCTTTTACCTGTGTGACTAAAAGAAAATTAAACATCTCAATGTTATTAAGGATTAGTAATGCTTCCATTACGTTACCACTCAGAGCACAGCTCGCTTGGATAGCAACTGAATGTTCATTCTCAACCGAGACGTGGAACAGAAAGTTTTCTTCTTGTGGTCTGAGCCACATAAAAGAGCATTATACACTTCAAGGACCTTCTGACACACAAAGCAGATGGCAAACCATGATGAAGTGTTTTGTTCCCAGCCTCTATCATTGGAAAGGAAGAAAAGTTACATACTTGCCTAGAAACAAGCAAGCCTTATAAAAGGTAAGAAAAATGAAATCCTTTTCAAATCATTGTGATTCAAGAGGTTTTTAGTCCATCCTTATTACCACAGAGGACATTAGGAACACATGTACTGGTTTCTACATGGTAAAAGGAGGAAAATAAAGTTTGGAAAATAATGGAAAATTAACCCAAATTACTACAACAGGCAGAAAAGTTAATCGATGAATTAGTGAATGAAATTCTCTATTTTAACATCATAGCCACATTAAAATTAAGCAGTCATCATCGTAACCTGTCAAACAAAAACATAATTGAGGGGCATCCCCATACGTCAGACCGGAATTTAAGTATTTCACGTACACCAAACTGATAGCAAAGACTGATGTATGAACAGTATTCTGTTACAGGGCTTTTCGCATTTTACCAACAGCTTAACAATCATGTCTGAGACACATGACTGAAGATCTCCCCACGCTCTTCCTGTATTTTAACCTATCCTCATACCTTTTTGGTGCACTGGGCACTGCACACAAACAGGAAGAGAAGCATAATTGCCAGAGGAGAACTGAGTGCATAGGAGCTACTGGAAATCTCAACAGACACTGCTGTGCAATCAACACTATGTCTTTAAAAGTCTCAGCCAGGAGCCTGACCTACATAATACCCATGTAAAGCACACACAAGTATTTGTGCCTGCCAAAGTACTGGGTAAGTGATGACATCTCTACTTTGACGCTGAACTACAAGATTTTCAGGAAACCTGTAATTTTTATAAAATACAAATTTACAGCCAAACCATAGCTATTACATAGTACATAAATAAAACAATGCAAGTACAACAGTACATAGAAATAGGAATTCTAATGCAAATATCTAAGGAGATGCACACACATGCTACTTGATCAGCTATGCTACATCACTTCAGTTGCTTTTACAGGTATTAACTCTGTGAACAGAGTAACCAAAACTATTGACTGCTTTTTATTTCTGGAATAAAAAATACCTAGGGAAACAAAGTAATTAAAGACGTAAATTGTTTTTTCATCTTGTTCTGCATCTTCTCAAAAAGCTTCTAAAATATTGACTGGACAGAAGAGTACATAGCCTTGGTCACTAGAAGAAAATTCACATTATCCAGCAGATTTTTTGCAGTGCTGGAACACAGAAAGAAGAGCAATCAGTGCCAAGCACTGACCCTGGCAGCAAGCTGTTCATTTAAGTCAAAGGGCAGCAGTCTCACAGCTTTGTTTGTGGAGCCTGGAATCAGCATCTAGCTGGACACCCTCCATTCTCACCAAAAAGCTCATGCTGACTAAGAATCACAAGGGGGGAGCTTCTGAAATGCTTTCCCATCACAGAATAAGTATGTGTATGCAAGGGAAAAATACGACAATCTGAGTACATAGATGATGAAGCAATAAATAAATAATGGACAGACATATAATTTCTTGTAGCTGTACAAGACCACAGATGACTTTTTCTGCAAGATATTATGGGATTTTTAGCAAGGATCACTTACCCAAAATTTAGTCGTGAAACACTAATGCAGTATTGTTAATGAGATCTAGAGACTTCAACAAGAGAATGTGTAAAAAGATTTTTCTTTCCGATTATTTAATGGGGCACAACACATGGCACAAGACCTCGAAAGCTGCTATCATCTATCTGCCTGATTATTTAACTGTTATCACAGTAGCAGGCCTCGAAGGAGTATTTTCATCTTTACTGTATTTTTAATTTACAGGACAAATATGCCTGAAGGGTACTCCTGCTGTTTAGTAAGTTAGGTGGTATTTTATTCTTACATAACATAAATAATAAATGCATATATAAATTGATTTCCACTCTAAGTTACAGATAAGATCCATTTAGGAACATAATTCTGCCTTAAGGCAGAATTTGCAGTACGTGTTTGTCCTATCAGCACGGATCACAGAAAATTTTTGATTTTGACACTAAGAAAAGTGCAAATTGCAAATACAGTTTTAAACAACAAAGTGATTTTAAATTAATTTCCAATTTTAACACAGACATGAATTATGCTATATTATTTGTCCCCAAAACAATATACAGTTCAAATCCTTCTTAAATGAGATTTCTGCAGCATCAATGACATCACTTTCTTAAGAAAATACAACTAACCACTTTCTGTGGTTTGAGTCCACACAAAGGACCCAAAAACACATTTCAAATGCCAGTTGAATCTCATTTGTCTCATCACAACAAGACTCCTAGTCATAAATTTTATACTGTTTGCATTGCTTCATCAAGAAAAAAAAACAAACCAAAACTAGAAATCAGAAGTCATAGCTGTAGTATCTCTCCAGATTATTTTTGTCTTTTTCTACAAAACAGTGAGCAAATTATTGTCTCTATAAAAGAAAAGTGACCATACTACTAACTGTAATACAAGGAGATACGTTGACAATTTTTCCCTGTTTAAGTTCAGTACACACAAAAAACATGGGCTTTCTCACAGACTCAAACAATAGGAAGGAGAAAACATCAGCCAAAGCTCCCTTTTTGCTGACAGAGATGCTGCCACTGAATTCATAGCCAATGCTTCCTACTTCCATACTGCATGGACTCATGGCTCTGAAACAAAAAGCTGCATCCAAATAATTTCTTATTTCTCTCCATGAAAGGCATACCCTAAAAGTTTTAAGAAACCACATACAGTCACTAGAGACCTGACAAGCCATACTTTTTACCAAGTCAATAGAAGTGTTGTGATGAACTTCAAACAGGCCAAGATTCCACCAATACTGAGAACAGNGACAAGCGGAGGGACACCGACAACACTGTCTAGCAGTATACCATTTGCTGGGACATTCTGCGAGGTCTCTTGCTTCAGAAATATTTCCCTGTTCGCTGTTATTTTGTTTAATTGAAGTATTTATGCAATAGCCATGTAAATTGTACATCTGAAGTGTGTATCTGTAAATATAAGCTCTGTAACTGCCTTACAGAGTCAGGCTTTCCATTCACCTTAGGTCAACATGTTTAAGCTTCATCCTTGAGAAAGGGTGGACATATTGTCATGGATATTTACATTTTTCTCAGCAGCAGCATGCAATTACACCTACTTACTAAATACACTGCAGCAACAGAACTGTTAAATACAATGAGACCTGCATAAAACTTACAAGACAGATTCAGAGGTAACAGACAGGTACAGGATATGATGAAGACATCAGAACTAGTAAGGTGGAGTAAAAGTGATATAGTTAGTCAGCTCAATTGCACAAACCTTGGGTTTTATTTAAACAAACATACAAACAAGCAAAACTCCAAACCAAACAACACTAACAAGAAAAAAAAAATGACCAAAAACCAACCAAACTAAAACAAAACCAGGCGAGCAAGCAAGCAAACAAAAAACCGAACGGAAACACCACAAACCCCTCCCTCCTCCACCAACCAATCCAACCCAAACACTACACTCTGGAAATAATCACATAAAATAAAATATCAACTGGTAGCCACTGATGGCTAGTCAGTATTTACTTGCAGTACTATTCTGCAAGCTAAAAAACAAACAACGATGGACAAACAAGCTCTAGTTATGGCTGGCATCTCCATTTTAGCAGGGTAGTTCTACTGGACTACAGATAACTCGGTTTCCTGCAGGCTGGTATACACCACATGATCCTTTCAGTCCTGACAGATGCTGCTTGCTATTCCTGGGTGCTTTGTAGCTATATTGATTACTGTATGTAGTTCAGTAACATGTGATGAACACGCATTTTCCCATAAAAATGGAAGTCTTTCAAAAAGCAAGCAAGAAACAAAACCAGGCAAACAAACAAAAACAAGGGCCAGGAAGAGTTTTCTTTTTCAAACTTGGGAATTCGTTTCTTCACAGAAACAGGGATATTTTTGCTTAAAATGCTAACTTGCATTCTGAGCACAACCAGCATTTAAAATACAAAACTACTTTTTGTCCTCCAGCGATGAAGCCAGCACCGCAGAGCCTAAAGCTATTTTTGATCCCGCCCCCGGGCTTGAAGCTCCCCGCTCCGACTTAAGGGAAAATACAGGGGACTCCCAGCCTTCCCAGGCTCCAGAGGTGTCAGTGGTCGGCCCGGGGCGCTGTGTCCAGCGAACCTGAAGCCCTCGTTAGCCCAGTCCTCCTTTCCCCCTAGACGCGCAGCTCCTCCGCCTGAAGAGCGGGTGGTCCCGGCCTGGCCCGGCGGCCACAGGCACATTAAGCGGGTCTAAAGCCCACAGCAACACCTGCAGATCAGCGTTAGGTACACGCACACACTCCTCACAAGCTGCCGCGGATGCATCGTCCCGCCCACCCTGCAGCGCAGCGGGCCCGACCGAGGAGCCCTTCTCCCGCCCGCTGCCGCAACGGAGTCCCCGTTTGGGGAACGCTACCACGGCAAGGGGCACGGTGTCGACGGGCGAGTTGTGGCAGCTGGAGAAGTGCCGTGGGCGACGGGGAGGCTACCGACCTGCTCCGCCCTCCCCGCGGGCTCCCGTGGTTCGCTCCCGGCGGATCCCTGCGTCGCTCCCATAGTAACATCGCCGACCTCGCCGCGCCGCCGGCCACTGCCACCCGTGGCCCCGGGCGCTAGCGGTCAAAATCCACCACTCTCGGGCACACTTGTTCACCGCCTCGACCCCGCTGCCCGTGAAAGGGCGGAGGAAACCGGTCAGGCCGCTGGCCGGCGAGAGCGGCACGGCGACGGGGCCAGCCGGAGCCCGCCGGGGACAAAGCCGGCACTGAGGAGCCCGCCACAGAGCGACTTTGTACTGCCGGGGCCTGGCCGCCCTCTGCCATCAGCCAATCAAGCCTGTAAATGCCGCAGGGAGGCGAAGAAACATTTACATTCTCCTCGGGAAGAAAAGCGCCGTTATTCTCCGTTTACAAAAATATTTCTCATGTTCTCGCCCTTCGCAGAAGCCACTGGCCGAAGCCGCTGCCTGGTCACAGGGCCAATGGGCGCGCTGCGTCACGTGGTCTGCGTCCGGGCAGCCTTTCTGAGACGAGGTCGTTGGGCAGTACCCACCGCCCTCCTTTGTCAAACAGAAAGGCAGCAGCCCTTTCTACTTTTTATGCTTGTGTGTTTTCAGGAGGGAGGCCTCACCGTTCCTGATGGCTTCTTCAAGTCTGCAGCCTTGGAAAGTTTCCCTCCAACTACTGAAGAGCCCTTCTACATCAGTCTCAAAGCCAACAGTGCTGCTACTGGTACAAGGACTGGATTCTTTTTGAGGCTGGTAATCATATATTTTTTTAAAGCATGTCTTAAGAAAACAGTATTCTCAAGAACTTGCAGATATGACTGATCACTAGAAGTAGAATGGAAGTTAAGTTCAACCATATTTGTATCCAGAAATAAAGATTTCTTCCTCACCGCTACTGTCTTCTGGAGTTACATTATTGTGGGTGCATGAGTCAATACTTGAATGATCTCTTGAAGAAATTAAGAATGAGGACAAACTAAGGTAAACACTTTAAGCCAACACTTTTTAAAAAATGCAAACACTGGGTTACGTTTTATGGCCTGCACTTCAATTTGAAGAGGAAAAAGTCAGAAAAACGCAGAAGCATGAAGTTTGCTTGTTTCATCTGGTCTCTCCTCTCAAGATTTGCAAGTGATACAATTCAACTTCAGTTGCAACACTAGCAGTCTCATATAGGACCAAAGTCAAGACCACTTGGAAAAATTAAATGTGAGAGGCCAGTTCACTCACACTTTTGTGACAGCATCTGGCATCAAGAATTTCTCCATGAAGTTCAACGGGTCAGTTCAGAACAGCTGCCACTGCACATCTCTGCAATTAGGAGGCAGCTTTCCAAAGGCTAGTGTTGCCTGGGAACACCAGCAAAGGATATTACACCACAGCACCAACACAAAAAAAGCCACTGTCCAATACTTTCCTCCTTCAAATGACAAAAGACACAATGAAAACGAGAAGGTTTTCACTTTGATAAGTTACAGCAGGACTTCACTGCAGATGACTATGTAGTTTCAGATGGAAGATCACTTTTTGTTTTCAGCTGGATGGCAATATACTTTTTCTTTTCCAAAGAGCAGTTGTCAAACTGAAGATAGGACAGGATAAGAAGAAGCCACTAGACCTCTGTGACTGCAGTCTCTTAATAGTTTGTGGCAGCACAGAGTAGCATATCAGCCTCCTGCAGCTGCCCTCCCTTCACACGAAAATCTGGCAAAAGAGGAAGAGCTAAGGACCTAGCACTGCACTCCCAGATAGACATGGCCTATTGGGGAGTGCAGGCAATGCCAATCGGAACAACGTAGAGTCTGCTTATCCTGCATATGGCCAAGAAAGATTACTATTTCTTCCAGACAAAAGCTGTGGCTTGGCCTAAGGCCTCCTTTTGGCATGTTCTGTGTCTTTATCAAAGCCACAGTCTTATCACTAATGGTGGAATCATAAGGCTGTACTTCCCTGAGCTGTAGGGGAGCAACCACAGTTAACACACTTAGCTAGCCTGAGGTAAGTGCAACACAGATACAGGAACTGGCCACAGTTACACAAGCAGAATAGGCTGCTTTTTGATCCCTTACCACAAATCATCACCTGGAAAGGGCCTATCAGTTTGTCACCATTCACTCTCCTGCAATAACAGATGGAAAACAATCAGCTTGGTCATATTTTAATATCTCCCGTATTTGTCAATAAAACGTCTCACTTGTAAGGATGCAAAGGACACAGACCTTTTCCTAGTTTCTTTTTTATCTTTTTTTCTTACCGAACAGCTACTCCGCCACAATGGGCTGATGAATCATCCCATACTAGGCTGTAAATGTAAGCAGTAAGTGACCTCTAGTGCTTATGTTCAGGCTAGAGCTTGGCCAAGTGCCCAAATACCCATGGTGATGGCATGGACTGATATAACTATCAACAATTTACGAGTTTACTCATCCTGCAATTTAGCTACAGAGAACAGACTTTCAGGCTTTCCTGAATACTTTCTGTCCTTTTACCTTTCCTTCCAAGTTGGATACATAGGTAGGCATTAAAGGGGAGGATGAAGCCATTCAAAAGGAAAATGAAAGAATACAAGACAGTTATGTCACTAGTGACATGAACAGGAACTCCTCCAACGTCACAGGTTCCTGCTTCCCGTGGCAGGGAAAACAGGTACTTAAAACACCCAATTCACCTAATGACTATTTTATGGGAGGACATCATCACCATTCTCTCCTCCTGTAAGCCAAAGGAAGATAAACCCAACTCCCTAAACTGCTGCTTCAAGTGCATCTTTAAGTGTACAATTGTACATAACTTCTACTCCTTAGTCAACTTCTCTTAAATGCCCCAAGACCCTGCATTATTAATCACCAGTGAGTATACAAAACACATACAAACTACCCACAACTGGGACAGCAACACAAGCAGAAAAGGGGCAAAAAGACCTGTCTATGCAGGTTCTGAAATTCAGAGTGTTTGGAGGCATGGTTGCATGGGCTTTTCACTTGTCTCCCTTGGACATGGGAGCTGCAGGTACAGTTGTAGTCAGTCCTGGAAGGGATAGACCCCATCTGTAGTACTGTGTACAGTTCTGGAGCCCCCAGCACAGGAAGGACATAGAACTGTTGGAGCAGGTCCAGAGGAGGGCCACAAAGATGATCAGAGGGCTGGAGCAGCTCTCCTGTGAGGACAGGCTACAAGACTTGGGGCTCTTCATCAGTCTGGAGAAGAGAAGGCTTTGAGGAGACCTTATAGTAGCCTTCCAGTATCTGAAGGGGGCCTACAGGAAGGCTGGGGAGGGTCTATTTACAAGGTCTTGTAATGACAGGACAAGGGGCAATAGGTTTAAACTGGCAGAGGGGAGATTTAGATTGGATGTTAGGAGGAAATTCTTTACAGTGAGGGTGGTGAGACACTGGAACAGGTTGCCCAGGGAGGTGGTGGATGCTCCCTCTCTGGAGGTGTTCAAGGCCAAGTTGGACGAGGCCTTGAGTGACCTGTACTAGTGGGAGGTGTCCCTGCCTATGGCAGGGGGTTGGAACTACATGATCCTTGAGGTCCCTTCCAACCTTACCATTCTATGAATCATAAAGAGTAATGGGTGAGTACAAATACCATGTCAAAATTACACAATTAGGCTATAAATGTGCAGCTCTGTCCTCTGCAGTGTTTAGGACCAGCTATTCTGTGTGTCTGGTAACTGTACAAAGCTGTACCACGTGCAGGGGATGTCATGAAATTTTATGTAGGCATGTGAAAGATTTTTAAAAAGCATCCATGTACAAATTAATTGGTAATAGTTTTTTTGACAAGTATACAAATATCTTCTAGTGACTGCATGTCCCATTGGGGTTTTCAGTTTAAGTAATCAAGGCAGACATTGTTAGCTTGTGATCAGATTGAACCCATGGCCTGTATAACACTAAATTAGAGAAATCACTTGCTGCAGCTTGAATTGTGCAAAACCTAGAACCTATTTCATAAATTGTCTAATGCTACTCTGAAGAAAGCAGTTGTGCTGCTTCCAGCATCATCGGCAGGAACAGCCATTGAACACTACACTACAAGATTCAGATAAAAAACAAGCAGCTGCCTCTCAATTACTCCTGCCAACTAGCTACAGCTATTCAGCAGCTTGCCTGCAGCAACCAAGACTGGTTTCTATGTTGTGATTCTGGTTCTCTTTTCCTCCTCCCTACCATCGACCCTTTTAACCAGTCCCTATGGCAATCAGATTTTCCTTCATGCTGTTTGCATGGCAAACAGGCAACTCCCTGAAGAATGGGGGACTGATTTCGGCAAGAAAGTTCAGTTGTTAAACTGTCTGAACAGAGACTTCAGTTTTGCTTTTGTTTCTAAGCAAGTGCTCATGATCCTCTGATGAAAGGCATTGTAGAATTTTCTAAAAATACCGGATTGCCCAACAGTCTTTCCCTTCCAGGCAATCTCTTTAGACTACTATTTGTCATCAGCCAGCAAAATCACACAAATCAGTCAGCCCAGTCCTACGTAAACGATTCATAAATCCAATTACACCTGCTTCCTTATATAGTAAGCTGGGCCCCAACAGATTCAACCTTCAGGATTAAAGGGTGTGTAGGTAGCTGACCTTTGACTCTCGAATTACTCAGGAGCTACATATGGTTCAAACATGCAGCTCTATGCTGGCGTTAAAGTCACACATGGCACAGCAATCTTAGTCTCTTGTCTTGTGGGGGAGTGGAGAAGAGAAGCCATGAATATTATCTAGGCACATGTAGAAGTGGATCCAATGAAGGGCCACCAAGATGGTGGGGACTGAAGTACTGGCCCTTCAAAAGCAAGCTGTAGAGGTAGCTGGTCTTGTACAGCTGTGAGAAAGTATGGCTTCAGGACACCTAAGAGCAACACACTGGTGTTGGTGGGAGGAGATTGAGATGCAGCCACGTGCAGTGAAGCATGGTG
Organism: Ramphastos sulfuratus; assembly: GCA_013399055.1. NCBI lineage: Eukaryota > Metazoa > Chordata > Aves > Piciformes > Ramphastidae > Ramphastos > Ramphastos sulfuratus. The sequence continues at coordinate 6,022 of WBNM01023978.1, read as the reverse complement.
GGAGGACAGGAGACAATGTGTTCAAACAGAAGATGTTCAGATAGATGTAAGAAGAAAACATTTTCCCCAGCAGGGCTGCCAAGCAATGGATCCAGGGCAACAAAGAGATTGTATCATCCCTGTCCTCAGAGGTATTCAAACACCATGTGGGTAAAGCCCCAAGCAACCTGTTCTGATCTCACAGCTGACCTTGTTTTGAGCAAAAGATTGGTCTAGAAACCTCCCAAGGTCCCCTTTCAACTGAAGTCATGCCTAATGACTCAAGTGCCAGCAAAAAGCAGAGTCGTGGTCACTACTCTGCCCCCCTCATCTTCACCTCTGAAGAACAGCTTGTGATCAAGCAGCATTAAGTTCAGGTTCCAGGATGCTGGCCATCTCTGGTCTCATGTAAGGCTGCACAGCTATGTTTCAAAGCAGCAGTTCTAAGACTGGTATTTTAGAAAACAGATATGCCTGGAAGAAACACAGAACCAAACATAAACAGCATCCTGTACTTCACACATACTTTTTCTAGGGTAATTAAGAGTCCAAAATTTTTGGTGGCTCATCTGGCCACATATTTTGCCTTTTTAAATTTTATTTTATTTTTTAAATCTAGACAAACAGATTTACCGAAGTGCTTCAAAATAGAAAGATTTTAAAACAATTCAGATAGAGAAACAATTGCAAATTCAACTGAAGTTCTAAGCCAACTGCAAATTCAAGCTGATAAAAGCAAGAAAGTACTGTGACAAACATTGCTATATATTGAACAACTAAAAACAGCACTAGAGAAATTCATCACATGAAATACTATAATGTAGTATGTTTTTCTCAACAGTTCTGAAATTAGTCATCAGTTCTGCTACCTCTTACACATCACAGGTTTATTCTGATAAAAAGGCAGAAGACTGCTTGTTTGCTGCTACATTTTTGTAAACATTATACAAACTAGAAATTACAGATGTATTGCATATTTCACACAATAGATAAAAAGCAGCATAAAAGTATGCAGAAGTGTTTGGTAATAATCAATTAAAAACGGGGAGAATGCAGAAATAACTTCTGTTTACTCTAAACACATTTTCCTGTGTGCAGTGTTTTAAACTGGACTGGAGGGCCTTGAAAATTACCCTAGTAAGGCAAGCAAATGCAATAGTGTGACCTACTGCTAAAGGGAAACAGGGACTTAACAGCAGCTCCCCCTGCCCTGCTTCCTCTATGTGAACTGAAGTATCCTTCGTTGGCACAATCACTTTGACCTCTATCAATTTAAGAAGCTGTGAAAGCTAGTACTGTTATTCTGAAGAATTAAATAAAGTAGTTTAAACAACAAGTATGTAGTGGTTTTCTCCTCAAACTCCAGACAAAAGTGTCTATCAGCACTTGAAATGAAAGTTCTTCCAGATTCCCATTTTGTTTAATTTTAAACAGAAGACACCATATTGAGCACATTCTGTTTGAATATTCATTTTGCTTACATATTGTTTCCTTCCTCTCTTCTGTGTGCTTCTTGTCTGCCCCTTGCAAGGCTGTGAAAAAAATCCTCTGCTTTTAGCAATTTATTTGCCTTCCCTTACTAGAAGTCAAGCCCTGCAACATCAAAAACTTTACCATGGTAATCAACTGTTACCACTCTAATGAATTAAAACCACATAGTAAAGACAGCAAAGATCTCATTCTCATGGAGATTGCTATACTTACTAAGAACAAGCAAAACAATAGCAGAATTCAAGACAAGTAACACAAACTTTGTTAACTTTTTTCTGCTACAGAGGATAATTTAAAAAACAAAGCTCTAGACAGGAGTTCTTCAGCCAAGTTAGTCCTTTGGTGCACTAAAATTATGCTTCAAAGCTCTGCCTTTCCCCATCCTATTTATACTGGCAAAACTCCTGCTGATGAGCTCATTAGAAACAAAGCGGTTCTGCAGACCTACTCCGTAACAGCAAGGTTCCAGCTCAGGTACTGTGCTCACTTTTGGGTGCTGTTTTTCAAGGACGAAAGCAAGCTGGTGAGAATCCAAGGGATTGAGAACAATCACCATAGAAGAAGCAGATGGACACTGCCACCCCAGTCATTTACTTGCCAGTTCTACAACTCCTGGGAGCCCATAGACAAAGTGACTAGATGTAGCTACTGAGGCATCTTTCTCCTGTGTGTTTCTTCAACTAAGAAGCGGGTTTACAAATAATCCACATTTGCCAGTGTAAGGTTTGCATACAATATCCTTGAAAGTTTTTTATTTTGAGGAAAATGGTAGTCTGCTGGAGATCTCAGCCCTGCCCAGCTATACTTCGCTGATGTACTCATGTCATGTTTTTGCCACACAGAGCACTCTAAATGAACAGGGCTTCTTTGCTCGTTATTTTAGATACAATGCAACCTTTTCTTTGTGGCTCTTCTATCATGCCTTTAGAGTCTTACTAACTAGTATCCTCTTCCATCACTCCCAGAACATTAAAATAATGTATGAGCAGATTTAGTTAAATCTATCACAAACACAAATCACAAAAAAAGAGAGAACAACCCATATGTAGATTACAAAAGCAACAATAGCTTATTCGTCTCTCAAGAATGAAACACGAGCCAATTACAGTTTTGTGACATGTGAGTTTAAAGACCTTTTACTCTCTTAAAATTGTCATCTGTTAATGGATTATAAAAACAAGTCACTAAAGACACATTTTATGTTCTCTCTGGAAACACTTGATAAAAAGTTTCAAAAGCAAGGTTAACATGCCAAAAGGATTATATTTACCTTAATGATGTACTATAAGAAAATATGCAGCAAAACAACTTTCCCTGTGTGTGGCTATTCTGTTTCCCAGGACTCTACTCAGTCATGAAGCATTAATATTACCCTCTGTGGTTAAAGTAATTTATTTAATCCCAAATCCATGTTAAATATTTATATTTGCTGAAGACGTCAACATAGATTAAATCTATTCTTTACCAATGTTTGGCTAGGAGATGAACTGGTACAGGCCTGTGGATAGCTTCAGAAGAATCTTAAATTCATTGCAGAAGTCTCTCCTCTTCTGCAGGCCTGTTGTACATCACAAAGCTTTCATCAAATGTGCACGAACTCATTCATGTTGCTTCAGGAATCCCAAAGAACTAGCTCTGATTTCAATGTATCACTATAAAGTGCAGTTTTAAAATACCTTTTAAAAGCACAGCTAAAAGATTTAACATTATAGTTAGCACATGACAAGAATTCATTGTTTTAAACTAATGGCCAGTTGTAACTGACACAACTTGACTAATACCTTGTAAGGAACAACGGTTTTTGAACGTCTCTGCCCACTTGCTGTGAGATGCTTTCGGGTTGATGTACAGCTGTGCTCCCAGTCCCACACACAAGGAGATGGCAGTGCAGTTGTTTGCTCCCTGAAAAATAAAGTTTCATTTAAGTCGTGCAATCACAAAAAAAGCGGCTGTGAAGCCTGAGACACTGAACTCCTACAGACAGGGAAAATAGATTTCCCTGGTTAGTTTGGCCTGCTTTAGCTTCCCTGGCAATTAAGTGGAAACAGTGCTTGAGTAGAGGAGATACTCTGCAATATTTGTGCTTGCAGCAACACTGCAAAATTTAATTCAAGCGCTGTCCCTCATCAGACATCCACACAAGCCTGTGCACAAGGTAACAATGCATTTCTGCAAACTAAATAAAGAATAGACAGGAAGTGTGCTTATATTTCCTTTGTTGGACATCTCCACAAGGCACTTGGGCTTTTTGTTTCAATTTAGTCTTTGTCTGATGGCTCGGCTTGCAAAAAATTGTACAAATTTAAGCTAGTAAGAGCATCGCATCTTGACCATAACTAAGTAAGAACAGATACACATGCTCCAGTTTTTAAAATTGGTAACTTAACAATTACAATTGCAAAAAATATAGGGGAAAACCCCCCAAAAACACAGCATAATTTTCTACTCCTTCCCCTGCTCAACCAGCCTCAGCTCTCCCTCTTCTGCACAAATAGTAAGTTAGCTTCCATTCAGCAGCCCTGTCAGAGGGCTCCTCCTCTATCCTGTCCCTAGGTCCTAGCCCTTGATTATCCTATGTAGAGAAACAGAAAATGCATAGTTTAACTAAGATGACAGAGGGACTTTTGACAAAAATAGAAATAGAAGCCAATGGCTAGAATCTGTTGGTTGAGTTGTTTTGTTTTTAAAAGAAAACCAATACACATCTTAATTCCTCAAAGAGCAGCCTTCCAAAAAACTATATAGTCAAGCTTCCAAGCAAAGTATCTTATCCGTACATATAACAGGTTTCAGTGTTTTTTTCTTCTGTTTGTGTGCTGGTTTGACGCTGTTGTGGTTGGGATTTTTTGTTTGTTTGGATTTTTCTGGTTGATTGGCTGGGTGTGTACTTAAGGGTTTAAGCCTTTTTTGTTGGTTTTGTTTGTTTAGGGTTTTTTTGGTTGGTTGGTTTGAGTTTAATTTATTTAAAAAAAAAAAAAATCTAGTTAACACTCCATCAGCCATCTCTAGATAGTAGGAGCAGAATTTCCCCAACCACCTGTTCACCCCACATTTTATTGCTTGTCTTTACTAAGTGTGACTATAATGAGTCCCTATGTTCAAAAAAAAAGGAAACTTCTAAGTCCTAAGATATTTCAAAAATACATTTGGTCTCAGATTAATTTCTTAAAAACTTCAAAAATACAAGCACCTGCCAGTGCCACTGCATCGTGAAACTTGGTGGCCATTTTCCCCACTCTGCTGATTCTGCCAGCATATTAGTTTATTACTTCCAGGAAGATGTTTTTGTTTTAAATAAAGGTATGGTGGAACATGCTTCTCACAGCATGTGCAGGAAAAGGTTATCAGAACTAGTAAACATGGATTCATCACGGGAAAGTCATGGATGAGTAATCTGATAGCTTTCTATGAGGATATGACTGAACGGATGAGGGGAGGGGATTTGGCATTGTTTACCTTGATTTCAGCAACGCTTTCAACACTATCTCCCATATCATCCTTACAGGTAATTTTAGAAAGGGGAGGTTAGATGAATGCACAGTTAAGTGGACAGGAAATTATCAGGAAAACAGAGCTCGGGTTGTGGTCAGTGGCAGACTCTAGTTGGAGGTCCATAGCAAGCAGTATTCCCCAGGGGTCAGTCCTGTTCAATACAATCATCAAAGACCTGCATGAAGGGATAGAGTTTACCCACAATAGGTTTGCTGATAACACAAAACTGGGAGGGATGGCTGACACAGCAGAAAGCTGTGACCTGGACAGCATGGATGGTTGGACAGAAGTGAACCTCATGAAGTTCAACATGGGCAAGTGCAGGGTACTGACCTAGGAAGGAATAACACCATGTATCAATACAAATTGAGGGCTGACCTGCTGGAAAGCAGCTCTGTGGAAAGAGATCCGGAACTCCTGGTGGGCAACAGGATGGCCTTGAGCCAGCAAAGTGCCCTTGTGGATAAGAAGACCGACGGTATCCTGNGTGAGATATTGGTCCCATTTCTGAAGAAATCTGCAAAGTTATGGCCTACTCTTGAATTTACTCTGCCCTGGTGAGGCCACATCTGGAGTACTGGGTCTAGTTCTGGGATCTCTCTCTCGAGAGACAGGAAACTACTGGAGAGAGTCCAGCAGAAGCTCCAAAGATGATGAGGGAACTGAAGCAACTCTCTGAAAATGAAAGGCTGAGACCTGTGGCTGTTTAGCTTGGAGAAGATTGAGAGAGGATCTTCTCAATACTTATCAATATCTAAACAGTGGGGATCAAGAGGATAGGGCTAGGCTCTTTCCGGTGGTGGCCAGCAACAGGACAAGGGGCAACAGGCACAAATTGTAACATTGGAAATGCCACCTAAACATGAGGGGGAACTTCTTTACTTTGAGGGTGGCAGAGCACTGGAACAGGCTGCCCAGAGAGATGGTGAAGTTTCCATCTCTAGAGTAATTCAAAATCCACCTGGATGCTGTTTTGTGCAACGTGTTCAGGGTCAATCTGCTCTGGCAGGTGAGTTGGATCTCCAGAGGTCCAACCCCTGTGAGTCTGTGATTTTACAAG
>WBNM01023976.1:167562-184229 GCA_013399055.1 Ramphastos sulfuratus | reverse complement strand
TGATTCTATGATTCTAAGGTTCAGCAAAACTCTTGTGGGGATGAGATTGTGAAGAATCCTGCTTAGCATTCATTTTACTCCTTACCTTATTCTTGAGCATTTGTTTAAGCCATCATGCAAAACAAAACTTGCCTAACTTGAATGAAATCTCAAGAAAAAGGTCACATTTTGTGTTTCAGGTGAGTTGTGCAGGCAATTAAAAATCGTAGAATAGAATTAGAGAATGTTTTAGGTTGGAAGGAACCTCTCAAGGTCATCTAGTCCAAACTCCCTGCAGTGACCAGGGTCATCTTTGACTAAATCAGGTTGCTCAAAACCCCGTCCAGCCTGGCCCTAAATGTTTTCAGGGATGGGGCCTCCAGCACCTCTCTGGCAACCTGGCTCAATGTTTCAGCAGCTTCAGTGTAAAAATAGTTTTCCTTGTGTCTAGTTTATAGCTCCCTTCTATTAGTTTAAACCACCATTTCTTGTCCTATCACAACAGAACCCTGATGAAAAGATTGTACCCATCTCTCTTGTAGGCTGCTTTTAAGCAGTGAAAGGCTGCAAACAAGGTCTCCCTAAATATTTGCTGACCTCTAGAAAATGGAGCTCTTTTGCCTTGCAATGAGTCTCTAAACCAAGCAGCAGAGGAAGCAGGGACATGTGGCTTGTTCTGAACCACATCATAACCACCAGATTGTGTATAAGCCCCTAGATTACTCATTTAATGGAATGAAATACTGAGAGATCTGGTGGGGGCCCCATCCCTGGAGATATTTAAGGTGAGGCTCAACAAGGCTCTGGGCTACCTGATGTATTTGAGGATGTCCCTGCTGCCTGCAGAGGAGATTGGACTAGATGACCTTTGAAGGTCCCTTCCAATCCAGACCATTCTATGATCATTTCCCCAAGGGTGGGCTCTTCTCTGAGGTACAGTTACCTCCTAAGGAGTCTAGAAAGGTTCTGTTTTCCAAAGGTACTAATGGAAGATGTGCATGCTCATCCTGGTACCTGATTTTATGCTCAAGGAATATTTTGTACTCCTCATGGACATTTTATATTTGTGGAGTGTAAGTCTGCTGTGGTAGCTCTAGGTGAATATTGATTTCATAGTATATCTCTCCTGCATGTTAGAGAGAAAATGTTGTTAAAAGAAACTTCAGCCATGTAACTCATGTGCATACAGGCTTACGTAGATTATCATAGCACCATAGAATTGTCAGGGCTGGAAGTGACCTCAAGGGTCATCTAGATCCACCCCCCCTGCCATGGACAGGGACACCTCACACTAGATCAGGTTGCTCACAGCCACATCCAGCCTGCCCTTAAAAACCTTCAGGGATGAGGCTTCCACCACCTCCCTGGGCAACCTGTTCCAGTGTCTCACCACCCTCACCACCACTTCTTCCTAATAGCCAATCTCAATCTCCCTACTTTAGTTTTGCTCCATTCCCCCCAGTCCTACCTGACATCCTAAAAAGTCCCTCCCCAGCTTTCCTGTAGGCCCCCTTCAGATACTGGAAGGCTGCAATAAGGTCTCCTCAGAGCCTTCTCTTCTCCAGACTGAACATCCCCAACTCTCTCAGTTTGTCTCCATAGCAGAGCAGCTCCAGCTCTCTGATCATCCTAGACCCCCCTCCTCTGGACACATTCCAGCATGTTCATGCCTCTCTTGTAACAGAGGCTCCAGAACTGGATGCAGTACTCCAGGTGGGGTCTCACCAGAGTGGAGTAGAGGGGGAGAATCACCTCCCTCACCCTGCTGGCCACACTTCTCCTGATGCAGCCCAGGATCTGGTTGGCTTTCTGGGCTGCAAGTGTGCACTGGTGGCTTATGTTGAGCTTCTCATCCACCAGCACCTCCAAGTCCTTCTCCCCAGGGCTGCTCTCCAGCCAGTCACTGCCCAGCCTATACCAGTGCTTGGGATTGCCCTGACTTAGGTGCAGGACCTTGCACTTGGTCTTGTTGAACCTCATGAGGTTGGCTTGTGCCCATCTCTCCAGCCTGTCAATGTCCCTCTGGATGGATCCCTTCCCTCCAGCATGTCAGCCACACCACACAGCTTAGTGTCATTGGCAGACTTGCTGAGGCTGCACTCAATGCCACTGTCCATGTCACCCACAAAGATGTTGAACAAGACTGTTCCCAGGACTGATCCTTGAGGGACTCTGCTTGTCACTGGCCTCCACTTGGACATGGACCCATTGGCAGCCACTCTTTGGGTGTGGCCATCAAGCCAGTTCTTTATCCACTGAGTTGTCTGTGATTTATCTCCTGAATTAAAGTCTTCCTTGGCATGAGAGATGGCTGCAGAGGAGACACACATAGGCACGTGTGTGTGAACACCTGCAGTCAGCTCATTGCTTTCTTGCCATAGTTTATCCAGGCCTCATGTGCAAGGGTGTATCTGTGTGTAGAAAAAAATCATTTGAGAAGGTAGGGAAAATCTAACCCAGCATAAAGACCTAAATTGTTGGAACATGCCAGCTACAAGCAAGCTGGCAACATTGCCCTTTGGTTTTGGTGTTTGGTGTGGGAAGAGACATCTCAGAAAGTGAAGAAGCTCTCCTTAGGTCTCACCATTGGTGGCACAGGAATGAATACATTGGGTTTCTGTTTCCACTGGCCTGGAGATGAAAATTCTGTTTCCATTGGCCTGGATGTAGATGAAAATTTGAAATACCTTCTGGCTGTCAAACCTGAATGAACTTATCTGGGGGTGGAAGAAAAAGTGGGGGAGAAGAAATCTGTCGCTGTGCTTGCCCATATTTTACCTTTGGCATTCATCTGTTTGGTAAAATGATCACCTGTCTGGGAGTCTACCTGTTGCTTAGCAGCAGAACAGCTCTCCTGGTGCTCTGGAGGACTCTATCTTGGGACATCTCAGAGGAAAGGATTGGGCCATAATTGCTCTCAAACAGCAGATTTCTTTTTTCCTTTATCCATGAATTACAGCAGCAGGTAATTTACAGAGAAAATACCTTGTTGCCCAGTAATTCAGTTTAAAGGGTGTACAGAAAGAGTCTTGATGTCTTATTTAGAGTGCTCTTCTGTTCACAAAATTTATTTGGGTCTTCTTGCTGCCAGTGCTATCATGGGCAAATGTTTGAACACTGAGAGAGACATATGTATTGTTCTAGTTTGTTGATAGCCTCGTGGATCAATAGCTGTCAGTGGATTATAATAATCTCTGCCTTGCATTATTGCCTGTGAGGGCTGTGGGGGAGTGTGTGTGTTTTCAGAAATACAAATGCCACAATAAATAAGTAGCTATGTGGGTATTGTTTTTGCTCTGCACTGCATCCAGCTGAGCCAGAGGTACCATTTCATGGTTTTCTGTCATGGACTGGATGACCTAAGAGAGACAGGGACCTGCTGGAGAGAGTCCAGTGGAGAGTCACAAGGGTGATTTGGAGGCCTGATCATCTTCCCTATAGAGAGACTGAGAGCCCTGGGGCTGCTTATTCTGGAGAAGAGAGGACTGGGGAGATCTCGTCAATGTCTATAAATATCTGAGGGGTGGGTGTCAAGTGGGTGAGGTCAATCTCTTTTCAGTGGTGTGCAGCAGTAAGACAAGGAGCAACAGGTACAAACTGGAACATAGAAGGTTTCACCTCAACATGAGGAGAAATTCTTTCCAGTGAGGGTGACAGAGCCCTGGAGCAGGCTGCCCAGAGAGGTTGTGGAGTCTCCTTCTCTGGAGACTTTCCAAACCTGCCTGGACGCATTCCTGTGCAGCCTGCCCTAGATGATCCTGCTTTGGCAAGGTGGTTGAACTCAATCATCTGTGGAGGTCCCTTCCAACCTCTAATGTTCTGTGATTCTATGACTGCCTATGAGGATGGCACAGCAGAAAGAGGACAGAGGCATGTGCTGGCTCTCCATGCAGTGCTGCAAAGTCACTCCCACCAATGTCCTATTCCACTGCCATGTGTGCTCAGCTAATCATAAATCCTTTTCTGTTTCTTCACAGTCCTGGTCTTCCAAGCCTCATTTTGGAACATATACAAGCTTTCATCCAGCACAGCTGGACCCAGTGGTGCAGCAACTGAAGTAGCTGATGCTTGAGCAGATGATGTACGGGTGAATAGCTTGGAGAAGACACATGACAGCATGAGACTGGACAGGAACAGAAATTCAGCCTCTGCACGTGTGGCCGAGTCCTTACGAACAGCACTGAAATCACATCCTGTGTGCTTTGCTCTGCTCTTCCACCTCCTCTTGGAAAAATTCATTCATCCAGCTGTACATACAGTGCAGCTGCTGCTGATTCCTGTTGGCTGAGCTCAGCGTCAGAGATGCTCTTCCATAAGGTCCTCCTGTGCCTGTAACTGGACATGCAGACTGCCACTGCACCTCTGAGCACATCACCTCTGACTCCCGTTGGGGTTGAGCAGCTCACTGCCCCTCAGTGTCTTTTTGCAGCTCAGCTTCCTCCTGCTGCAGTTCAGTGTCTGAACAATTAGAAAATCCAAGTGACTTCCCAACAGACCTTCAGCTCTATTGCACAGCTTAGTTGGGGAGGTTGTGAACCATATTTACCTCGGGGGCAAAAGGTTGTAGAGAGTCCTAGCCCAGGCCCAGCCCCTCCTTTGCATTGCAGCCCCGTTGCAAGCAGCCAAAATCCACATCTCAGATTCTCCCTACTGTCTCCTGTGCCAGCTTCATATCTACTCTCTGCATGGGATGTTCCTCATTTCCAGCAGACCTTCATGGGCTGCCTCACTGTAATCCCTTTACTAATTCAGGAGCCAATGTGCTGCAACTCACATGGATACCAAATTAACTCCTGTTGCCTTTATAGAATCACTGAATACTTAGGGTTGAAAGGACCTTTTAAGATCATCTAGTCCAGCTCCCTGCAGTGAGTAGGGGCATCTTCAACTCGATCAAGACACTCAGAGTCCTGCCCAACATGACCTCGAATGTTTCCAGGGACGAGACATTCTTTCTTTGGAAGAAGAGCCCATGAGCTTCTTTCTTCTACTTGACTTTTTGAATACATGTACCAAAATCATAATGTTGCTTTGGGTTTTTTTTTCTTTTTTTGGCTCAGATGGCCAGCACACACCTTCATGTTGGCAGACCAGGTGAGGGATGAATTTAAACCTTACACGCAGCAAAGAGAGTTACTCTCAGATGTGTTGGCATCGGTTCAAGCAATTTCTTGCTCAACCTGGAAATTCCTCTCTACTGCTGTAAAGGTAATGGGTAATGTTATGCAGCACCAAGGGTAAACTCAAGGCCCAAACCATTCCTGTGTCGTAAAGAGGTATTTTGAACTCCTGGCATGAGGTTTGACTCGATGGCACCCGTTTGAATCAAGTGTGTTGCTGTACACCAAAGCTCACCTCATCCAGCTGGCACGAGGAGATCTGGCTGCGTTTCATCTGCTTTGCACCTCGTCAGCAGCAGGGATGATGCTGGAACCAATTTAGGTGGTGATGTGGTAGACAGCTCGTGAGGCAGAGCAGGATGTTGGGAGTGGCTCTGCATCTGTCTCCCATCACAGAGTCTGGCTGGGAATTTTCAGCTGGCTGTGAGAAGAGCAAGGCTTAGCAAGTGAGGAGCACGTGCACCCGCCGAGCACAGGGGTTGCAGCTGGGGAGGGAGCAGCATTTAATGAGTGAGGTTATGGCATGAGCTTGGGTGTTGGAAGAGCTGAGCACTTCCACTGGGCCCGTGTCGCTCACTTGTGAGATCTGGGTTTGGCACTTCAGCCCAGCAGAGCCTTAAGCTCTCTCTGCAGTTGTTAAAGCTCAGAAAAAGGTCTGGCTGGGGTGTGGTGCAGCTCAGCGTTTGGAAAGAAGTGTAAGGCTGGTTTATTGGTGCAAGGGGCCTTAGAAAAGCCAAAGCATTACTCTAAGCCCAGCTCACAGAGCAATTGGTTTGGAAGGGACCTCTGGAGGTCACCTATCCATGTCCTCACACTCAAAGCAGGACAACGCTGGCTTATTGTACTGTGAGCTTCCAGCATTTTCTTTACTGATTGTGCAGGTTTAAGGGAATTTTGAATCTTTGAGTATTGTCTCCTTGAGAAGGTCCTTCCACTGCTTGCCTGGTTTGTGGAACTTCTCAGCTTGAGAGAACTGTTTGGGCTGAATTGTGCCAAACTGCGGAGTGGAGCCTTTCCTCTGCACATCTTCTGCTCCATGGACAAATGCCTGGAAAGCAGTCTGATTCAGAGCAGATCTCAGGCCTGTGGATCAGCAGAGGGACGTGGCTGAGAACTCTGATGTGTAATGGGAGATGGCAGTGCATACACAGAGGTGGCTGAGCCACCCAAGGGCCAGGGAGCAGATGGCTTTGTCATGAAACTGTGCTATTTGCTGTCCTTGGCTGAGCACATGGACTCCAAGCAACTGTGCTGGAAGGCAGAGGTGAGCATCTGGAGAAGGTAACACCAACAGTCATGTGTCTGTCACCTCATGTCTCCAAAGTAACTGCAAGCTTTATCGCTCAACAAGCCCCATTGAAGAGTACCCTTGGTTTAGACATGCTGGAATGTGTCCAGAGAGGGGCCACGAAGATGATCAGAGGGCTGGAGAACCTCTCCTGTGAAGACAGAGAGAGTTGGGTTTTTTCAGTCTGGAGAAGAGAAGGCTCTGAGGAGACCTTATTGTGGCCTTCCAGTATCTGAAGGGAGCCTACAGGAAAGCTGGTGAGGGATTTTTTAGGATGTCAGGTAGTGATAAGACTGGAGGGAATGGAGCAAAACTAGAACTGGGGAGATTCAGATTGGCTGTTAGGAAGAAGTTCTTCATGAGAGTGGTGAGACACTGGAACAGGTTACCCAGGGAGGTGGTGGAAGCCTCATCCCTGGGGGTTTTTAAGGCCAAGCTGGATGTGGCTGTGAGCAACCTGATCTAGTGTGAGGTGTCCCTGCCTATGGCAGGGGATTTGGAACTGGATGATCTTTAAGATTCCTTCCAGCCCTGACAATTCTCTGATTCTCTGATTCTGTGATTCTATGATTCTGTGATTTGAAAGGGTCTTCTTGGACCCTCTTGGAGATGAGAAGGTTGGGGTAGGTTTTCACCTTCTTCTTCAGATCTCTACTGGACTTTGCAAACTTTCCTCCAACCCACATTGCTCTTAGAAGCCCTTGGCCCTTCCTTCATCCCCGATTTAAATAACAATGCAACCTTTTGGGCAGTTATCTGTCTCCTGCCCAGCACCTCATCAACAGGGCATAGAGCTTATGTCTGCTTCATGTGGGCAGACACCCTTCTTTTTTTTTTTTTTTTTAATGTTTTGCAATCTATGAAAGGCTAACAGAAGAAAGCTGGCTGCTATCTGTGCTGTTGCTTAATCCTCAGTCTCCAATTCCCTCTATCAGCACTATCAGCAAGACTTTTCTCTCTGCCACCATGTTGCAGAACAGCAGATAACATAATCCTAAATCCCAGGTACAAGTTTGACCCTTCCGCTGTGCTGAGCTTATTTTTGAAAGCAAAGTCTCTTGCATCAGATGAATCCCAGCTGGTAATATTCTTCCTCAGCCTCTGTGTTTCTTTAGTATCAAACCAAGCCCCATTTGCTTTCTGCTGTCCTATTTTCTGAAAACTGTTTTCAGTTTTCATTTGAAAATGTCTTTTAATGTGACCATGCATGTAAGGCTTTTTGGTATTAGGAATAATAAAAAAAAAAAAAATAAATGAATTCCATGATGCATCTTTCCCTCCTAAGGGGCTTTGATTTATGACTCAGAAGAATTATTTTTGCTGCCCATAAAGTAATTTTTCCAGCATGTTGGTTCCACACAGGGTAAGATTAGTTCCAAATCCAGATAGCTGCGGATTTATCAAGCCATCTAAAATGCACACACACAAACACATATGCTTAAAAGAGTCAGTAGGCCAATTTTTTTTTTCTTTTTTCCTTTTTGTTGTAAAGAGTAAATTAACTCAAATTCATTAAGTTGCCTTGGCTTATTACCAATGGAGTTGAGACTGGGATATGGCCCAGGGGCTGAATCTGCAGAGGTATCACCATGATCACCTGCACTCGTCTTAGACCAGACTTTTTCCTCTCTGTGCCAATTACCAAACAATAGTAATATCTGGACGAGGGCATCGAGTCAGTCATCAGCAAGTTTGCAGATGACACCAAGCTGGGGGCAGATGTTGGTGGGTTGGAGGGCAGAAGGGCTCTGCAGCAGGACCTCGAGCGCCTGGACAGATGGGCAGAGTCCAAGGGGATGGCTTTCAACAAATCCAAGTGCCGGGGGCTGCACTTTGGCCACAACAACCCCATGCAGAGCTACAGGCTGGGGTCGGAGTGGCTGGAGAGCAGCCAAACAGAAAGGGATCTGGGGGTGCTGATTGACACCCACCTAAACATGAGCCAGCAGTGTGCCCAGGTGGCCAAGAAGGCCAATGGCATCCTGGCCTGCATCAGGAATAGTGTGGCCAGCAGGAGCAGGGAGGTCATTCTCCCCCTGTACTCTGCACTGGTTAGGCCACACCTTGAGTACTGTGTCCAGTTCTGGGCCCCTCAATTTAAGAAGGACATTGAGGTGCTTGAGCGTGTCCAGAGAAGGGCAACGAGGCTGGTGAGAGGCCTCGAGCACAAGCCCTATGAGGAGAGGCTGAGGGAGCTGGGATTGTTTAGCCTGGTGAAGAGGAGGCTCAGGGGAGACCTTATTGCTGTCTACAACTACCTGAAGGGTGGTTGTGGCCAGCAGGAGGTTGCTTTCTTCTCTCAGGCAACCAGCACCAGAACAAGAGGACACAGTCTCAAGCTGTGCCAGGGCAAGTTTAGGCTGGAGGTGAGGAGAAAGTTCTTCACTGAGAGAGTCATTCCCCACTGGAATGGGCTGCCCAGGGAGGTGGTGGAGTCACCGTCCCTGGAGGTGTTCAAGGCAGGTTTGGACGTGGCACTTGGTGCCATGGTCTAGTCTTGAGGTCTGTGGTGGTGGGTTGGACTTGATGATCTTTGAGGTCTCTTCCAACCTTGCTATACTGTGATCATCTGGTTTACTTTCTATTAACATGTTTGAGTTATTTTCTATTAACATATTTGAGTTATTTTCTATTCACATATTTGAGTTTTTTCTATTCACATATTTGAGTTATTTTCTATTAACTTATTTGAGTTATTTTATATCTGTGCTCTCGCAAGCACAATGTCTGCTTTAGTTACAAACACTGATGTCTTTCTCATCCTTAGCTGCTTTACAGTGAAAGCATTTGATTCATGATGGCATGTTTTGGAAAAGCCCCTGTGGTCTTGGTTTAAGCTCTGCAGAACTCCCATGGGTGCTCATGATGTGTTTATTCAGGAAAGACTTTGGCTGAACTTCATGGGTTAATGCATTAAGTAGGAAGGGCACAAAGAAGACTTTTTCCAGCTGCAGTGCTGGATTTTCACAGAAGTTGTGACCCTGCCCTCTCCAGCCATCTAGGCTGGTGTGGAAATCACAAATGTGGTTGAGATTAGTTTGTGTGCAGGTGTAAAATCTTTCCCCTGCATTCTCACAGTGTGTTTGATTCTCTTCCAATGTTAAGAAATTCTTATTTTTCCCTCAGCATCTCCAAGCTTTGATGCCCACTTGATGGTGTGACTCAGAAAGCAGGAGCTTGAGGAAAACATCCACACATCCTTGGCTATAAGGATCCTGCTTTGGAACCTCCCTCATCCAAAGCTTCTGCTCCTTAAACAGTTTATGACACCTGTGCCCCTGGCACACTGTGGGATGCAAGAAGCTCAGCAGATCCCAGCTGCTCTAGTTAATCCTGGAGCAGTATTAATGATGTTGAAGATTTGATGTTACCCCAATGGTGCCCTCCAGATCAGAACATGGTTTGTATGCTATGAACTGTGTAAGTTAAAGATGTCTCTGCTAACTGCAGGGGGCTTGGACTAGATGACCCTTAAAGGTTCATTCTGATCCAAATTATTGCACAATTCAATAAGAAAAAAAAAAAAATATGGAGGTGGAGGAAATGTAGCCCAGTCTTTTCCTAAATGATCTTGGATCTCTGTGCAGTAGAATTTGCCTGCAACTTAGTAATTTGGAGAAAAAATATGGTTGTTTATTCCTTACAGCAGTCACACACTGCATGCTGCAGTGCCCGATGGCACCTCCTGCTCCTGCAGCTGCCCAACATCAGCAGCTGCTGGAAATCTTTTCCAAGCCCTGAGCCAGCTCCTGAAAATGGGAACAAAATGTGGCTATTTTAGAAAAGCCACTCAGAGGGCTTCTGCATCCCTAGGATCTCTCTCTTTTTTTTTTTTTTTTTTTTTTTTTTTGTTGGGAAATGACTTCTTTACATGGCTTTAAGGCATCTTTTGAGTCAAGTCAAATAAAGTACCAAAAGTAACAAAAGATAGGATTTATTGTTTTGGGTATTTCTAGTTTGGGTAACCTCACTTGTGAGCTTCTGAGCTGTTGCCCACTGATGTGTGTGAGGCTGCTCACATGAAGAACCCCTAACATTTTCCAGGGGCTGCAAGATCTTGCTGCCTGCTTCTCTTTGTAATAAGCCCTTGGCAGCAAATGCATAATACATAGTTATAAATCCCCCACCTTCTATTTCATGCCTTTCAGGGTGGGATTAAAACAAGCCACAAACAACAGTGCCTCTTTGCAACTTCATACTTAAACATTATTATTTTCCCCCGTGGCAGCAGGAGAGGAAGAGGCAGTGATAACTGATGGCAGAGGAATTTGAGCAGCTGGAGCAGGGTAAAACCCAAGAAAACAGTGAAGCTCTGGTAGATTTTTCTCCCTGCCTTGGAATCTGAATAGTTTTTCCATCCCACACAAACACTCATGGAAGGGAGGTGCTTTTCCCTTCTCCCCATGCTGTGAACAAAAGGTGCTTCCAAGTGCATCTGGAAATATTTCCCTCCCCAAACAGAGATTGGTGACTCCTGCTGTGAATGTTTTGCAGCATCCAAAAAAAAAAAAAAAAAAAAAAAAACACNAAAAAAAAAGAAAAGAAAAGAGTAGTGGAAAAGAAACTCAGCCAGGACATTGTGGTGGTTTGGGAGTTCCCTGCCCCCCCACCCTTTGTAAAATTCCCCAGACTAGACTGAGCCTGCTGGAAGTTAATGACTGAAGCTCTATTTACAGCTTAGCACAATGTACAAGCAGAGATATACACAATAGACAGGAGTAGTTACAGAAATAGACAAGTTAAAGGTAATACAGAAACACAACACCCCTCCCAGAAATCAGAGTCCCCAGGAGGGGCTCCCAACCACCCTTCCACCTTCTTCCCACCCCTCTACCTTACCCCAGGGGTTGCCTTACACACAAGGTGAGTTTGGAGGATGGGCCAGGGGGATTAGGAGCAGAGTGGGTAGGGAGGTTAGCAGAGAGGCCAGCAAACACTGGCTAGAGAGACCCAGACTTTCTCTGTCTTATCTATATTTGTGTTCTTGTTCTTATACATCTCAGCAAGTCTGTGAGTGAAGTAGACATCACCATTGTTTGCTTTTCACAGCCTACAATCTCATTCTTTTCATAAAAATATTCCAATTAGCCTCAAACCAGCACGGACATTTTCATGGATGAGGTGGCAGCAGGTGAAGGAAACGGGCTGAATGTTGGAGAGCAGTGGGTGCTCTGAAGTGACACTGATGTATTCTGTGGGGAATGCAATGTCACTGATCCTGAGCAGCCATTTAACTCTCTGGTAGGTCACACAGGGTTTGTTTCCAGCTGTCCTGGTGCCTTCTGTAATGGGAATCACCTGGTTAAGAGCAAAGCCCCTTGGGCTGAGGGGAACGATTCCCACCTGGGTTGTAGTTGTTCTGGCTGAGAGTGGAGGGAGCTCCCTAAGGTTTTTGGTTGCTGAGTCTGTTTGCTGAGGTGCCATTCTGTGATGGTCATTTGCTGTCAATACCTGACTGTGGCAAATTCACAAAGTGGACAAGATGCTGCTGAAATGATGATCAGGATCACTTTGGTGTGTCTGATAGATGGAGTCATCCCCTTCTGTATCCAGGTAAGTACCCCTTAGAACTGGAGATGCAGTGAGATCCTGAGACTGTCATGGTTCTCTCAGGGAGTTCAGGGTGGGCTCTACCTTTCACCTGACCCTTGCTTAATTTGAGGGGTGGAAGATTTTGTAGTCAGTCTGGGATGTTTTAAGGACTTGGTGTTCAGTTGTCATGCTCTGACACAGATTTTCTGCATGGCTGTGATCTGGCTACATGAACTCTCGGTGCTTCAGTTTCCCATGGGACTGTGTAGGCTTCCCTTATCTTGACTATATACTCCTTATTGTCTGTGAGGCACTAGGGGATTGTGGCAGAGGTGGATGCTACATGGCCTGGAACCTATGTGTGCTGTAAACATCTCCCAGCAAAATGATTTTCCCCACAGGGTGGTGAACGGCTGAGAGCAGCCCTGAGGAAAAGGACCTGGGGGTCTGGGGTGATGAAAAGCTCAACATGAGCCTGCAGTGTGAGTGCAGCCCAGACAGCAACCGAGTGCTGGGCTGCAGCAAGAGCAGTGTGGGCAGCAGGGAGAGGGAGGGGATTCTGCCCCTTTACTCTGCTCTCCTCAGACCCCACCTGGAGTCCTGTGTGCAGTTCTGGAGCCCCCAGCACAGGAAGGACATGGAAGTGTTGGAGCAGGTCCAGAGGAGGCCACGAAGATGCTCAGAGGGCTGCAGCAGCTCTGCTTATAAGGACAGGATATGAGAGTTGGAGCTCTTCAGCCTGGAGAAGAGAAGGCTTTGAGGACACCTTAGAGTAGCCTTCCAGTATCTGAAGGGGCCTACAGGAANGTTTAAACTAGATCTTAGGAAAAAAATATCACAGAAAAAATGGTCAGGCATTGGAATGGGCTGGGCAGGGAGGTGGTTGAGTCACCAACCCTGGATGTGTTTGAAAGTCATTTGGATGCGGTGCTTGGGGATATGGTTTTTTGTGAACCTTGTAGAGTAGGGTTCTAGGTTGGACTTGATCCTGAGGGGCTTTTCCAGCCTGAATGTTTCTGAGATCCTGTGATTATTCAGTCTGACCTTCCAGTATCTGAAGGGGGCGACAGAAAAGCTGGTGAGGGACTGTTTAGGATGTCAGGGAGCGATAGGAGTGGGGGGTATGGAGCAAAACTACAAATGGGGAGATTCAGATTGGATGTCAGGAAGTTTTTCATCATGAGAATGATGAGACACTGGAACAGGCTGCCCAGGGAGGTGGTGGAATCCTCATCCCTGGAGTTCTTTAAGGCCAGCCTGGATGTGGCTGTGAGCAACCTGATCTAATGTGAGGTGTCCCTTCCTGTGGCAGAAGGGTTGGAACTGAATGGTCCTTGAGGTCCCTTCCAGCCCTGACAGTTCTGTGATTCTATGTGAACTTGACCATCAAATTGATGTCACTTTTACAGAACAAGATTGCTTTCAGAAAATGCATAACCTGACTGCAAGCTCATCAGTGGGCCACCAATCTTCTCTGCAAGAGCTCTCAATGCAGGAAGGACATGGACCTCATATAGATGATCTTTCAAGGTTCCTTCCAGCCCCTAACCTTCTGTGATTCTGTATGAACTGATAGAACCAGTCCAGAGGAGGGCCACAAAAATGGTCAAGGGGTTGGAACATGTCTGCTATGAAGACAGATTGAGGGAGCTGGGGGTGTTCAACCTGGAGAAGAGGAGGCTCTGGGGTGACCTAAGAGTGACCTTCCAGTACCTGGAGGGAGCCTACAAGGATGGAGAGAGACTGTTTACAAAGGCCTTTGGTGATAGGACAGGACCTAACAGCTTTAAGCTAGAGAAAATCAGATTTAGAATGTTAGGAAGAAGTTCTTTACTATGTGGATAGTGGAACACTGGGACAGGTTGCCCAGGGATGTGGTTGAGGCCCCACTCCAGGAGATACTCAGATTTGGGCTTGACAAGACTCTGGGCAACGTGATGTAGTTGAGGATGCCCCTGCTGACTGCAGAGGGGGTTGGATGGATGACCTTTGGAGGTCCCTTCCAGCCCAGACCAATCTATGATTCTATAAATTACCCCAGCTGCTAGAAGTGTTCCAGCATCATCTTGTCCTTCCATGCTTTTGCTTGCTGTCCCTCTAACCAGGGTGTGTTGAGTTTATTACTCATTCCTGGACAATGTCAACTGAAGATCAGAGACTTTTTTTTAAAAATGATTTGCTTCATGAAAGCCTGAGATTTTCTGACCTGAGGACAGAACAGCTCCTGTAACCTAACAGAAGCTGTTCAGCACAGGCTGTTCGCTTTTGCTGGCTTCCCAGCGGTAAACTCCCAGCTAAAACCTCAGAGAGTGATATGTGGAGAATAGATAAAGACATAATATGGCAGAGAGGAAAATCTGAAGGTTTTCTCATGTGTGTGTCTGTCTGCTGAGATGTATTTATTATCAGTTTCATATAATTTTATATTTTCCAATGTATTTCAGATATATGATATGATATAAAAAGATGGACTCTGACGGTGCTGTTATAAATGATTGGAAATTACCAGCTGGGGAGTTTGTCATCTGCAGTATCTAACACAATGGAAGCATGTTGTATTACCCTCCCCCCCCCCAAAAAAAAAATCATCTATATTTCAAAAATAAAATAATAAAAAAGAAACCCTTGTCAGAAGCAATCTGTTTTCCAGGAATATTCTGGATGTAAAGTGGAGATTTATAAACCCTGCAGTGCGTGCACAGCAAAATGGATGAAAACAGGAGCTGCTGGTTGGTGTCAAACTGCAGTGGCATTCTTGCTGCTCTCTGCAGCCAAGCCATGTGTACAGCATGGAGCATTTCCAAACAGGGATCCAGCAGGGCTGTCTTCTTCCTTTCCAAAGCTTTGGAAGGCTTCACTTCCCAAGTGGTGTTTCTATGGGTTCAGGACAGATGTTTGCTAGTCAGCGATTGGCCTTGCCAAGCTTTGGACATGATTCTGGATCTTTTCTTTTTGCTCTTTTTTTTTTTTTTCTTTCTTTCTTATTTTTTTTTTTTCTTTTTCCCCACCCCCCAAGGGCTAGGAAATGAATGTCCCTAATTCAGCTGGGGATGTGAAGAGCTGCTGTTCATCACCAAAGAAGCAGACATTTGCATTTATGTGAAGGTAAGTAGAATTTTGACTAACACGTATTTCAGCGCAGTGGTGCATCTGTGTGACTATGGTTTGTGGTTTGGTGCCAAATAACCAGACATCTGTCAGTGGAAATAAAACTGAGCACATTTGCCTTAACAAGTAGCAGGCTGCTGTTGCTAGGACTTGCCACCCAGAGAAGCTGTGGTGAATGCTCTGCGTTTGGCTATCGATAAGTGCCGATCTGTGTGCCAATGGCAATAATGAAGCTAACCACTCTGCCTCATGGGAGGATGATAATACCTCCAGGCTTTCATCCTGGGTTTGGAAACAGGCACCATCTACCCCTTCTCACATCAGCCAGCACACAGAGGGACGTGGAATGAGAGTATAAAGGGCCAGAAGTGATGAAAAACATACTTCACATTGTACTGCTATGAAAAATCACCTATGGGAGTGTGGTGGTGGGAGAAATGGGTCCACTGACCTGACCTGTGAAGGCTCACATGAGTAGCCAGCAGCTTGACTGGGGCAGGGATAGAAACCTGTTTGTCTTGGCCTGAGGAGATCAGTGCTGGCAAATCTCACTCACCAAACAAACAACCAAAAAAAAAAAAGGAATACCTAAATTTTTAAATCAATGGACAGCCTGATGTAGCAGTCCTTCCATTTTATGGCATCCCTGAAATATTCATTTTTCCCAGTCTCTTAACCATCTGCTAGTCATTAATATTTCTTTGGAAAGCCAGGAATTTCTTTTCCCCCCAAAGACACATAAGTTTCCATCCTTCCTTGACACTTCACAGAGCCTCCAAGAAAATATCGCACAGCTACTTGCTAAAAACTATTTTTAGGGAATAGATGCACTGCTGAAGAATAATCCAAGCTTTTCCTTCCATGCAGACATCTTCCACAAGGCCACGGCACCAGTCTGTTCACTTGGGTGGGACAGGAGCACATGGCCAATGTTCACCTCCAAGAGTTGTCAGTGAGGGTGAGACTCGCGGCAGGCAGCAGCAACCACCATCTGAACTCAGCTTCACCTCCCCTTATAGCCAGTGAGAAGAAAAAGTTGCTTCTAGAGTGTGAAGCATCTGCCCTAATGTAGCCATCTGTCTCAGGATGAGATGGATCACAGCCTGATTGCTCTTGGTTGACCATGATGGGACAGCAGTGAAATTAGTTGAATGGGTGGTGAGGCTTCAGGAGTCTAATGGTGGACAGGATGGACACCTCCTTTAATCATTTCTGATGGAGAAGGAGCTATGTCTACTATATGTGACAGGTCTTAAAACATTTCATAGAATCATAGAATGGTAAGGTTGGAAGGGACCTCAAAGATCATGCAGTTCCAACCCTCTGCCATAGGCAGGGACACCTCCCACTAGCACAGCTCACTCAAGGTCTCATCCAATCTGGCCTTGAACACCTCCAGGGAGAGAGCAGCCACAACCTCCCTGGGCAACCTGTGCCAGTGTCTCACCACCCTCACTGCAAACAACTTCCTCCTAACATCCAGTTTCAATCTCCCCTCTGCCAGTTCAAACCCATTGCCCCTTGTCCTGTCATTGCAAGACATTATCAATAGCCCCTCCCCAGCCTTCCTGTAGGCCCCTTCAGATCCTGGAAGGCTACTCTAAGGTCTCCTGGAAGCCTTCTCTTCTCCAGGCTGCAGA
>WBNM01023976.1:151290-167135 GCA_013399055.1 Ramphastos sulfuratus | reverse complement strand
CCTGAAGTCCTTCTTGAACCGAGGGGCCCAGATCTGGACACAATGTTCTAGATGCAGCCCCACCAGGGCAGAGTAGAGGGGAGGGAGAACCTCTAGCACACCTACTAAGCACACCCCTTCTAATACACTCTGGGGTACCATTTGCCTTCTTGGCTACAAAGGCACATTGCTGGTTCATGGTCAATCTTCTATCCACCAGGACCCCCAGATCCCTCTGCTCTGCACTGCTCTCCAACAGATCAGGAACTCAAATCTACAGGACAAAAACTAAAGGGAAAAGAATATCACTAAAGACAGAAGTGGGAAGGATTCGATGGATCTATGTAAGTCCTGCATTTGTCCTGTTCCTGCTCATCTCTTTGTGTGTGTGTGTGTGTGTGAGGGGGCTTTTTTGTTTGTTTTTTTATGGAGGTAGAAAATTTTGCTCTTGCAACCCTTCAGCCTTACCTTTGCAGAGAACTCGGGAAGGTATAGGGAAGGTGGGGAAGGCATTTCTGGTAATAGCTGGCAGGTTTTATTAGATCATAGGCTAATTCCCAATCTTTGTATAAGGCAGCCTTATTTACATTGCATTATCATTTCATTCATGGGCCCCTTGGAGCTCTCAATCACTTTGGGGAGCTCTCTAAATTCGCCTTTCATCACGTATTAATGAAGTGTTAATAGCTCACCCCAGCCATTTTTGAGCAAACACCAGGTGCTGTGTTTGTTTTGTGCCAGCAGCCCCCCTGCTTTGCTAATATGTGACCTGTGGGGACGAGGCACATGCCACCTCACTGCTAATGTCTCCTGCCCTGGCTTGCTTGGCTTGCATGCCGTGTCCCAACCCTTTGGAGGCCAGCCTGGATCTCTCCACAGTAAAACAAAGCTCTTCTGCATTGTGTCTGGTGGCAGAGGGCAGAAAAATGAGGCAGAGTCATTGAAAATTGGGCAATTTCTGAAGGCTGGTCCAAGGCATGAAGGGTAAGAAAGTACTGGAGAAAGGGCAGCAGGGAGTCGCTAAGATGATGTGTGCAGTTCTGGAGCCCCCAGCACAGGAAGGACATGGAACTGTTGGAGCAGGTCCAGAGGAGGCCATGAAGATGCTCAGAGGGCTGCAGCAGCTCTACTATGAGGACAGGCTGAGAGAGTTGGGGCTCTGCAGCCTGGAGAAGAGAAGGCTTCCAGGAGACCTTAGAGTAGCCTTCCAGGATCTGAAGGGGCCTACAGGAAGGCTGGGGAGGGACTATTGACAAGGTCTTGTAATGCCAGGACAAGGGGCAATGGGTTTGAACTGGCAGAGGGGAGATTGAAACTGGATGTTAGGAGGAAGTTGTTTGCAGTGAGGGTGGTGAGACACTGGCACAGGTTGCCCAGGGAGGTTGTGGCTGCTCCCTCCCTGGAGGTGTTCAAGGCTAAGCTGGAGGAGGCCTTGAGTGACCTGTACTAGTGGGAGGTGTCCCTGCCTATGGCAGGGGGGTGGAACTAGATGATCCTTGAGGTCTTCTTCCAACCTTACCATTCTATGATTCTAGGATTCAGGGAATGGAATGCCTACCTTGTGAGGAAAGGCGGTGAGAGGTGGGTCTGTTCAGTCTGAAGAAGAGAAGACTGATGAGGGAGTCTTCTCAGTGCTTAATATCTAGAGGGTACCAGGAGGGTGAGGGCAGACTTTTCTCAATGGCATCTGGTGACAGGACAAAGGGCAATGGACACAAACTGATGCACAGGAGGTTCTACATAAATATAAGGAAAAAATTCTTCTCACTTTGAAGGTGGCAGACCACTGGAACAAGCTGCCCAGACAGGCTGTGGAGTCTCCTTCTCTGAAGGCATTCAAAGCCCACCTAGATGTGTTCCTGAGTGACTGACTCTGAGTGACCAGGGAGGAGCTGGACTAGATGATCTTCAGAGGTGCCTTCCAACCCCTACCATTCTGTTTTCCTGTGCTTCTGTGATCTGTTAGATTTGCATGCATCTAGCAGCTGGCATGCTGGGTGTGCAGAGCTCAGGCAGAGCATTGCCTGGAGGAGATAGCAGGGTGGTTTAGCTGTTGCTCACCAAATCAGTAGGGCTGGAGGTCTGAGTCTGTGCCATGCTCTTCAGCACTCTCAGGGATTTGGGGATTTGACTTGCCCGTTACTGCCTGTCCTCTAGCAGTAAATTCTGTCAGTGTGCTTGCTTCTGGTTATTGATTTCTGGAGTGTTCTTCCATCCAGATCCAGAGCAAATTATTTTAGTTTTAGGGTGGGTTTTTTTTTTGTTCGTTTGTTTGCTTTTGGGTTTTGTTGTTCATAGAATCATAGAATTGTCAGGGCTGGAAGGGACCTCAAGGATCATCCAGTTCCAACCCCCAATCAAGCTGCTCAGAGCCACATCCAGCCTGGCCTTAAAAACCCCCAGGGATGGGGCTGCCACCACCTCCCTGGGCAACCTGTGCCAGTGTCTCACCACCCTCATGGGGGAGAACTTTCTCCTAACATCCAATCTGAATCTCCCCACTTCTAATTTTGCTCCATTCCCCCCAGTCCTATCACCACTCAACATCCTAAAAAGTCCCTCAGCAGCTTTTGTGTAGCCCCCTTCAGATACTGAAAGGCCACAATAAGGTCTCCTCAGAACCTTCTCCTCTCCAGACTGAACAGCTCCAACTCTCTCAGTCTGTCTCCATAGGAGAGGTGCTCCAGCCCTCTGATCATCCTTGTTGTAATTGCTGTTTAATGACCCTGGTGAATTATTTGAGCTGGGTAAAAGAGGAAGATTTGCATCCACAGACATCTTCATCCCTGGATTGTCCAGGGAGGTGGTCAAAGCCCCACCCCTGGAGGTATTCAAGGTGAGAGGCTCAAGAGGGCTCTGGGCAACCTGATCTAGTTGAGCATGTCCCTCCTTACAGAGGGTTGGACTGGAGGACCTTTGGAGATTCCTTGCAATCCAAACCATTCTATGATTCTGTGACTCTTTGCTCCTTTTTGTTTGGTGGTGTAATTTTTTGGTGTGTTTTTTGTTTGTTTGTTTGTTTTCTTTTCTGGCAAAATGAGCAAGTTCCAAATGCAGAGGCAGAAATACAACCATATTTTAAACCACTATGAGGGAGGGTTTAAATCACCTTTTTTCCCCCTGTAGTCAGGAAACATCCATTTTTCCACATTCCCCTGTGGAAATTGCCTCTTGTGTGGTCTTCAGTTTGAGGGAGTTTATTGGAAAGGACCACGAGTGTGAGGAAGGAATAAGAAACTACATAAAAGGTGTTACATTTTCTTACCTTCCCTTTCTGTAGCTTCAGCTGCCTGACACCTTCTTGCCCTTATCTGGCAGTGCTTTGGATTAGTGTTCCTGCAGTACAGAGAGGAATTAATTCTGAAGCTCTAGGGGATCTGCTCCTGGGCATCATGCTAACCAGGTAAGCTGCTGCAAGATCAGGCTGTTGGACTCTTGCAAGTGATGGGGAAAAGGCAAAGTGATGTATCTTAAAAGCACTGTGAGGAAGAGCTTATTGATAGGTCCTTAATAAATGCTCCAAGGACATTTTGTTGGGGACTGACCTGCTGGAGAGCAGTGAAGGGGAAAAGGACCTGGGGGTCCTAGCGGATGGGAGGGTGACCATGAGCCAGCAGTGTGCTCTTGTGGCCAAGAAGGCCAATGCCATTCTGGGGTGGATTAGAAGGGCTGTGGTTAGTAGGTCAAGAGAGATTCGCCTGCCCCTCTACTCTGCCCTGGTGAGGCCACATCTGGAATATTCTGTCCAGTGCTGGGCCCTCCAGTTCAACAAGGACCTCAGGGAACTGCACTGAATTCTTTCAAGCAGAGCCACAAAAATGATGAAGGGAGTGGAACATCTTCCTTATGAGGAGAAGCTGAGGGAGCTGGGGGTCTAGCTTGGAGAAGAGGAGACTGAGAAGTGACCTCATCCATGTCGATAAAGACATAAAGAGTGAGTGCCAAGAGGCTGGAGCCAGGCTCTGCTGGGTAATGCCTGATGACAGGTCAAGGGGCAATGGGTGGAAGCTGAGGCATAGGAAGTTCCATGGAAACATGAGGAGGAATTTTTTTCCTGTGAGGGTGACAGAACACTGGAACAGGCTGCCCAGGGGGGTTGTGGATTCTCTTTCTCTGGAGATATTCCAGATTTGCCTGGAGGAGTTCATGTGTGACCTGCTCTAGGTGATCCTGCTCTGGCAGGGGGTTGGACTGGATGAGCTTTTGAGGTCTTTCCCAGCCCTTAACATTCTGTGATTCTGTGATTTCAGATATCAGTGCTGTGTAATGTGAGGCTGATAAGGCTTCTGCAGAAAGCCTTATTGTCCCTAAAACAATGCTCCCATATCAGTCCCCAGCATCTCCCCCATTACTATCCCCAGCTTACCATTCTATGATTCTATCCCCTGGCTGCCAAGGTAGCAGAACAGGGCAGCAAAGAGCTGTGATGGGGATAATGGAGATTCTTCTGCTCTGCTCTGCTCTGGTGAGACCTCCCCTGGAGTACTGTGTCCAGTTCAAAAGGGGCCCTCAACACAAGATGGACATGGACCTGATGGAGAGGGTCTTGAGGAGGGCCACAAGAAATCATAAAAAGGCTGGAACACCTCTGCTGTGAGGACAGCCTGAGAGAGCTGGGTTTCTTCAGCCTGGAGAGGAGAAGGTTCTGGGGAGACCTAATACCAACCTACCAGTACCTGAAAGAATTATACAAGAAAGGTGGGGAGGGACTATTTACAAAGGCATCTAGCAATGGTTTTGAACTGCAGAAAGGTAGTTTTAGATTGGACATTTGGAAGAAGTTCTTTGCTCTCAGGGTGGTGGAACACTGGAACAGTTTGCTGAGGGAGGGGGTGGAGGTCCCACCCTTCTAGACATTAAAGGTCAGGTTTGATGGGGCTCTGAGCAACCTGATCTAGTTGGGATTGGACTAGATGATATTTAGAGGTCACTTCCAACCTAGTGTCTTCTAAACCCTGACCATTTTGAAGGACTTCCTGATGAACAGACCTCATTGCTAATTCAGTGTTCTCATTAGTGGGACACGAGGTTTGCAGCCCCCTCCAAAGGACAGAGATGTGTTTCTTTGCAGCCCTGCCTGGACCATAATGTATTGCCAGATCCATCAGAGACCTCAGCTGAAGGGATGTTGTAGCCTTATAACATATTCAAGAAGCATGGTGCCTCCTGTTTTTAAAGCACCTCCCATGAACTCTCCAGGATATGAGACAGGACATGACCCTCTTACAGCTGACCTTTTAAATAACAATAAAATCACTCAGTGGTGCACTTTATTTTTATTTATCATTGCCTAACATAAAGGAATTATATATCAAAGGAGGCACTAAAATGATAAGACTAATAAGAAGAGACCAAGGGAAGGTGGAGAATGACTAGAAGAAGTTTCATTGGTGTTTTCAGTCAAAAAGGATAGGAAACCATGGTTTGCCTTGAATGGCCCTGGGAGGGGCTTTTTCCCCCGCTTCCTGACAGTTGAAAATGCAGAAGGGATGTGAAAATAAACTAATTTAAACAAAAGGAAAAAAAGGTACAGGCTATGTAGAATGTATCTTCCTTAATTAGAGTACTGGGCATTTTCTGCAGGCTTCAGCTATGTTATGTTTTGCATTTAAATTAATTTCAAAAAGGAGATTTATCAAGAGCCTTCATACATTTTTATGTTATTTCTTTATTATTATTGTTATTATTATCAGAGCACTTTGATCCATTGACACACCAAACATCAGGAATTAGTTTGACAAACAGATTTTCTTCTCAGAGAAGTTATGAAAGGGACAATCACTGCTCAACAGCTGCTGGTTCCTGCCCCTTCCAACATTGGAAATGAGTGCTGGGGGAGATGTTTTCATACCCCTACAAGTGAATCATGTAACATTTGCTGCTAGGGAAAGATTCCCAGCTGAGGTGGAGCAATTCCCATTGTCTTCAGTAGTGCAACAGGGCCTGAGGAGCCCACAACCTGGTTGCACATCTTTTAGCATTAACATTTGCTGCTGGGGAGAGATTCCCAGCTGAGGTGGAGCAATTCTTATTGTCTTCAGTAGCGCAGCAGGGCCTGAGGAGCCCACAACCTGGTTACACATCTTTTAGCATTAATACTTGCTGTTGGGGAGAAGATTCCCAGCTGAGGTGGAGCAATTCCCATTGTCTTCAGTAGCGCAGCAGGGCCTGAGGAACCCACAACCTGGTTACACATCTTTTAGCATTAATACTTGCTGTTGGGGAGAAGATTCCCAGCTGAGGTGGAGCAATTCCCATTGTCTTCAGTAGTGCAGCAGGGCTTGAGTTGCCCACAACCTGGTTGCACATCTTTTAGCATTAATACTTGCTGTTGGGGAGAGATTGCCAGCTAAGGTGGAGCAATTCCCATTACCTTCAGCAGTGCAGCAGGGCCTGAGGAACTCAGTTGTGGCTGGATGGCCTCTCCCAATAGAGCTTACCATGGAGCACAACCTGGTTGCAAATCTTTTAGCACTGACACATCCATTGGTGAGTCTTTGGGCATGGTATGGAGCAGCCATAGAGCACCAAGGGACTGATATCAGAAGCAAACCCTCATGTTTCAATAAGTTGTGGAGCCCACTGGTATTCCACTGTTACAGGTTGAGCCTCTAGGGGACTGGGAAGTGGTCTGGGCCACCTCCCAGCCCCATAGAGGCTTAACCTGTAACATCCACATTCATTCTGTGCTGTCAATGCATGTTCCATTGAGCATGGACAGTGCAGACATCAAGACAGAATTGCCAATGAGAGATACCTCAACAAGTGCCCCAGAGGTGTAGATGTGGTGCTGAGGGACATGGTTTAGGGGTGGACTTGGCAGTGCTGGCTTAGCAGTTGAGCTTGATCATAGAATCATAGAATGGTAAGGTTGGAAGGAGACCTCAAAGATCACCCAGTTCCAACCTCCTGCCATAGGCAGGGACACCTCCCACTAGTACAGGTCACTCAGGGCCTCGTCCAACCTGGCCTTGAACACCTCCAGGGAGGGAGCAGCCACAACCTCCCTGGGCAACCTGTGCCAGTGTCTCACCACCCTCACTGGAAATAACTTCCTCCTAACATCCAGTTTCAATCTCCCCTCTGCCAGTTCAAACCCATTGCCCCTTGTCCTGGCATTGCAAGATCTTATAGATAGTCCCTCCCCAGCCTTCCTGTAGGCCCCCTTCAGATACTGGAAGGCTACTCTAAGGTCTCCTGGCAGCCTTCTCTTCTCCAGGCTGCAGAGCTCCAACTCTCTCAACCTGTCCTCATAGCAGAGCTGCTGCAGCCCTCTCAGCATCTTTGTGGCCTCCTCTGGACCTGCTCCAACAGTTCCATGTCCTTCCTGTGCTGGGGACTCCAGAACTGCACACAGTTGATGATCTTAAAGTTTCTTCCAACCAAAATGATTCTATGATTCTATAATTCTTTAACTTCACTTTACTGTAAAACTACTTCATCCACTCATCTGAGGTGCTTGCTTGAGGAAGAC
This sequence comes from Ramphastos sulfuratus, assembly GCA_013399055.1. NCBI lineage: Eukaryota > Metazoa > Chordata > Aves > Piciformes > Ramphastidae > Ramphastos > Ramphastos sulfuratus. The sequence continues at coordinate 159,682 of WBNM01023976.1, read as the reverse complement.
AGTCCCATGGACTGACATATGGCCAGAATCACAGAATTAACCAGATTGGAAAATCTTGGAGATCATGGAGTCCAACCTATCACCTAACACCTTCTAATTAACTAAACCATGGCACCAAGTGCCTCATCCAGTCTCCAAAGACAAAGCCAACCACCAGCTTCACTGAGATTTCAGTCACTTGCTCTCTGTTGGCTGTAGTGTGTGGCAGTGGGCTCCCCCTCTATGTGTTTCAGCTAGAAATCTAAATTTAGGAGGAAGAATTTGGCCATCTCTGAGTACTTTCCTGCTGCAAAATGTAAAAACAAGACTGCTTTTTATGCCTTCCCAAGGGTTTTCAAAGAGGAATTTGCTTTTCCTTACTTGATCATAGAAAACATTAAAAACATCCTTGGACCTGGATCTCTCCCTTGCTCAGGTTCAAGACCAGAGCCAAAGCCTGTGCCAGCACAGATGGTGATGTTAGACAAGTGAGGGGAATGTTAAAAAAAAAACAACAAAAAGGAAAGAAAAAAAAGAAAGAAAGCAGACAAGGAGAAAAGTGCATTTCAAGAGTCGTCAGCCCTCCAACTTTGAAGTGCCAGGGCATGTTTGCTGCAGTCGTTTCCCAAGGTCCCCACAGAATTGCTGAGAGGAAGAAAGCCCTGTTTAGAAAAGCTGCCAGATGACAGGACCTGGGGATGTAGGGCACCGAGTGATCACACGGCGCTTTGCTTGCTCAAAGTGCTCCTGCAGTGGGGAGAGCAGGGATGGAGGGGGCTGCATGTGTCTTTGTGAGGGTAGAGGGAGAGCAGGAAGGGGCAGAAGATGCTCCTAAGTCTTTATAAATACCAGAAAATCCATCTCGTGGCTGCTCCATACAAACACTCACACATTTTTCNGTGGGGTTTATTATGGGAGTGTGGCAGTAGCTCTAATTAAAAATGCCATGACTCAGATAGCCAAGTAACGAGATACGAGGAGGAGAAAACTCAGCTCAGAAGAAGTCATGCCAGTGAGCAAGTGGCACAGGGCCTTTGAGTCACAGGTTTTTCACCATTTGTCTCCCAATGGTGTGATCTCAGCCCAAACATTTAACCTCAGTGCCTTACTTGTCCCACTTGTAAAATGGGGAGAATATTTTCTGTAGCTGGTAGGAGATTCCAGATGGGAATCACAGCACAACTGTTGCGAAAGTAACCCTACAAAATCCTTATTTCTTTACATGCTTCATTTGCAAATCAATCTTAATACATTTTTTTTCATTAAAGCTTGGGGCCACGGATGACATGGAGGGAGATTTGCAGAAGTGATTTGATGAACCCCTTTCTGGCTGCATCACAGGGTGCATTCACACAACCTTCTGCCAGCCTGTGACCTGCCGTGACTCATTAACCTGCTGCCTTGATTATCCCTGCACCACTGATGAGCAGTCCTGCTTGTTAAGGATGCTTTTCTGCCAGGCTTGTCACACTCTGGCTTCCAGCTTAGGTCTTGAGGGTTTTGAAGCTCAGATTGATGGTGGATGATGAGGTCTGGTTATGCAAAACTCCTGGAGGACATGGGTACCTCCCAGATGGAAAATAACAGCATAATGATGAGCTAACAGAGCCCGCTCATCTGCTCTTGGAGGCAGAAATCAAAGCCATCAGGTGGTCCTGCTGGCTTGCAGCATCTCACTTGTGGGGCCAGCTCTGCTGAACAAGTTCACTCTAATGGTCTGGCCACTGACTTCCTTTGCCCAAGAAACCCCAGGGTAAGAAAACATTTTCTGAACTCGAGGTTAAAAAACCCTGCTCTGTGACTCAGGAGGTAGACTCGGAGCCACTTGAGCAGCCTGAGCAACGTGGCAGGGCAAAGTACAAACTCGGAGCTGTGTTTCTGCTTGCTTTAATTCAGAGAGCAGGAGAGGAGCTGGTATGAAGCCTAAGCACGCTGGGTTGCTAACCACAAGGATGCAATGGTTGCCCTGCTCCTCTCTTCTTCCCCATCCTTTGCCAAGTACATCCTGTCAAGGATGTGCTGGCAGGGCTTTGGAAGCCTCACGTTTTTACAAACAACATGCTGGAGAAGAAAGAGGTGCTAGGGCTTGTGATTTATGTAGCAGGCTGGTGGTTGGAACAGTTTTCTGGGCAAAACCTAAGAATTGCTCTTAAAATATCCCAAATTGCAATAATTCATGTGATTCCCTTGCCTGCACTGCCACTGTTCCATCATTCTGTATTCAGGGGAGCTCCTCTCACCCTGGAAGTTTCTCCACAAATCATCACCACATAAAAATGACTGATGCAAACCAGAAATGTCATGTTTTGACAAACACCAGCCTCAGTTGCTTCAAAGGGACATGTTAATGACCAGATAATTTTTTTTAAAGCAGGTCACTCTTTGCAAAAGAGTCTCTGTCTTTGCTCTCAGCAGCAGCTCAACTTTCCTGTGCCTTAAACCTCAGTTCAAGGACAGGAAACTGCTTGAAAGTGTCAGTGCAGAGCCACGAAAATGATTAAGGGAGGGGAACATCTTGCCCACAAGGAGAGACTGAGGGAGCTGGGGCTCTTCAGCTTGGAGAAGAGGAGACTGAAAAGTGACCTCATTCATGTTGATAAAGATGTAAAGGGTAAGAGCCAAGGGAATGGAGCCAGGCTCTGCTGGGTGGTGCCCAATGACAGGACAAGGGGCAATGGGTGGAAGCTGAGGCATAGGAAGTTCCATGGAAACATGAGGAAGAATTTTTCCCCTGTGAGGGTGCCAGGAGTCTTGTTCCCTGGAAACATTCAGGACCTGCCACGATGCATTCCTGTGTGATCTGGTCTAGGTGATCCTGCTCTGGTAGGGGAGTTGCACAGGGTGATCTTTTGAGGTCCCTTCCAACCCCTAACGTTCTGTGAGTCTATGATTCTGTGGTCTTTCTGGAGGAGAGCTGAAGATATTGGGAGGGTTAAATTGCAGCCCTGGACCTTCTGCAGCCTGCAGGTGTGGCTCTGCCCCATCCATGCTGTGTGGCAGAGGGATGGGAGGGTGCTGCAGATGGCATTTACCTGCCCAGGCTGTTGCACTGTGTGGCTGCAATGGTGAATACACCATCTCAATACACACAGCAACCAAGCTAAAAGCCCTTGGGGATATGTGTGCCTGCCCTAGGTGATCCTGCCTTGACAGGGGGATTAGACCTGATGACCTCTGGAGGTCCCTTCCAACCCCTAATATTCTGTGATTTCAAGTGAACCATGTAATGTGCTGTGCCAGGCCAGGGCTCTGGGGAGGACTTACCAGGCTGGAGCACTTGCAGCTAAGAGGAAGAACCCACTTGAAGGCACATCACTTGTGTTCTCCAACAGTCTGTTTCTCCCATCCTTGTACAACCCACATTCTCTGGTTTTAGTGCTTTCCAGTGATATGAGAGCTGTGGCCTATGGCTCAGGCTTTAGTTGCTCTCTATGAGGGATGCAGAAGAGGACACATTTTTCTGTGCTCCCATCTTACAAGCAGTCTCCTGGAAGATAAGCCAGCAGCCTCTGGCTATGGCCCCTGTTGAAAACATGATGCGATAAGTCCACTCTGGCCTATTGAACTGGCATGGCAGAGGAGCTCTCCTGAAAGCCCTTGATTTACTGCCCATAATATTTTGATTAAAACATTGGGCTTATCTGGCATGACCACATGAGATAGAGGTAAACCTGGTATGCTGACAACTTAAAATGTTGCTGTTTCCTTGGTTACCCTCAGGGATTAGTCCTTGGTCCAATGCATTTCAATACAGCTACCAATGATTTAAAGCAGGGTCTTTGCCACTGCAGGTGGCATGATGAGTGATGGGCAGTGGGTACCAGGAAGGGCAGGCTGCTGTCACAGGGTGATCCCCTGGCTGAGCACAGCTTGAGAGGATGCACGTGACTAACAACCAGCCTGATGCAAACCAATGTATCTGCCTCAGAGCAGAGGCTGCAAATCAGACCCATAGGCTCAGGGGAGGAGGTCCAGGTCACCATATAATTGTCTCAGGAGGCATTTTCTAGGGCAAGAAAGAAGGTCACAGTGAGGTTGGCTGTTGTTTTCTTCTCCCAAGCAGTAGGATGAGAGGAAATGACACCAAATTGCACCAGAGAAATTTTATATTTGGTATCAGGAAAAAAAAATTCTTTACTGAAAGAGTGGTCAGGCATTGGAAGAGACTGCTTAGGGATGTGGTGGGATCACCATCCCTGGAGGTGTTAAAAAAATGTGTAGACATGGCACATGGGGCCTGGTTTAGTGGGCATGGTGATGTTAGGTTAATAGTTGGACTTTATGATGCTAGATGTCTTTTGCAACCTTAATCATAGAATCATAGAATGGTAAGGTTGGAAGGGATCTCAAGGATCATCCAGTTCCAACCCCCTGCCATAGGCAGGGACACCTCCCACTAGCACAGGTCACTCAAGGCCTCATCCAACCTGGCCTTGAACACCTCCAGGGAGGGAGCAACCACAACCTCCCTGGGCAACCTGTGCCAGTGTCTCACCACCCTCACTGCAAACAACTTCCTCCTAACATCCAGTTTCAGTCTTCCCTCTACCAGTTCAAACCCATTGCCCCTTGGCCTGGCATTGCAAGACCTTGTCAATAGTCCCTCCCCAGCCTTCCTGTAGCCCCCTTCAGATACTGGAAGGCTACTCTAAGGTCTCCTGGAAGCCTTCTCTTCTCCAGGCTGCAGAGCCCCAACTCTCTCAGCCTGTCCTCATAGCAGAGCTGCTGCAGCCCTCTGAGCATCTTGGTGGCCTCCTCTGGATCCACTCCAACAGTTTCATGTCCTTCCTGTGCTGGGGGCTCCAGAACTGCACACAGGACTCCAGATTATTTTATATGATTCTAAGAAAGAAGGGACCAACACCACCTTTGGAGATAAAAATCCTCTGTGAGCATGGGAGTAAGAGACACCCTCTTGCTGAAAGGAAGGTAGCCAAATATACCAGGAGATTGAAAAATTAAAACCATCCAGCAGCTGGGAAGTAGACTTTGTGTTGTGAGGCTGAAGAAGTTTACTCTGCTCAGGGTAGCAAAGGGTCAGCAGAGAAGGGTTGTGGCTGGTGGCAGGGGTGACATTTGTTGTCTTGGGATGGCTGTGGGGAAGCTGCATGAGGTCTGGTGTCTGGAAGTTGATTGCTGGGAAAGCTGGCCCTGAAACAAGACACATGTTCCTAGTGGAGACAGTAATATCCCACTAGGAATGGTCAAAAAGGGTGGAAACCTTATGGAAATCTCATACACACCAATTTCCACCAGCAGTTGGACTCCTCTGACCTAGCTTTGGACACACGTACAGAGAGGTGTGAATTGGTTCCTCTGGCTGTGTTTAGTGCCAAAGGAGAAAGAGCGAGTCCATTTATGTGCCCTGTCACAGACAGCTATCTTCAGAAGGGGGGAGATTACACCCAGCAATGCTTGACTTCACTTTCTGTCCTGAAAGAGCCAATTTCCCTGGGCTTTGGACTGCAGAGCAGTGCCCAGGCAGTAAGTCCAGATGGCCATGGAGGGAATCGCTGCTCCTCATCCACTAACTGCCACCCAGTTCTGTGCTTCGCCTTCCCATTAGGCTGTCCCCAGTGACTGTGTGAAAACATTGTCCTCAACAGACACCTACCCCTGTTTTCTGAAGTTATTCTTGATCTTTTCTTTAAGCATCACAACAAGCAGCCATCAGAGCTGGACACAGCAGTACCAAGGATCCCACAGGAGCTTTCCTGGGTCACTGTGCCAAGTGCTCCCACAGTTTTGCTTCTCCTTTTGGATGAACAAGAGTCAGATGCACACATCTGTGCTGGACATACCACAAATTCTATGGACATCTTGATTTGGTTTTACGTTTTGTAGGGGAATAATTTGATTATTTGTGTGTGTGTGTGTGTGTGTGTGTGTGTGTGTGTGTGTTCAGCTTTGGGCACCTCAATACAAGAGGGATGTGGAGATGCTGGAGCCAGTGCAGAGGAGGGCAATGAAGATGGGGAAGGGCCTGGAGAATAAATCTGATTAAGAGCAACTGAAGAAGGTGGGGATGGTTAGTTTGAAAAAGGGGAGGCTGAGGGGAGACCTCATGGCTGTCTACAGCTACCTAAAAGGACATTGTGGAGAGGCTGCTGCTGATCTCTTCTCAGAGGTAAATAATGAGAGAACAAGAAGGAATGGCCTCAAGCTATGATTGGGTAACTTTAGACTAGATACCAGGAAAAAATGTTTTCCCAGCAAGATTGGTCAGGCATTGGAATGAGCTGCCCAGGGAGGTGGTGGAATCACCAACCCTGGATGTGTTTAAGGGTGGTTTGGATGTGGTGCTTGGGGTGCGGTTTAGGGCGAACCTTGCGGAGTAGGGATAGTGGTTGGACTTGATGATCCTGAGGGGCTTTTCCAACCTGCATCTTTCTGTGGTGATTCTGTGACTCTGTGATTTTCGTTGTGAACAATGCAGTTTGCCCCTGTTTGCTTGCCTTTCTGCAGGATGGGGACTTCCCCAGTGCCTCAGGGATGCTCAGAATCCCTGGCGTTACCTTTTGGTAATGCCCAGGAGGCACCTGTGATCCCACACCTTGGGTACAGTTGGAGGATGCTCCTGAAGATGCAGATTCAAGGAGTAGGGGGACAATATGGTCAAGTTCTGCACCAAGTTCATCTCCCAGGTAAGGATCAAGCAGCAGAGGTGAAGAAATGAATCACTGTGCAGGGTAACAGGATGTTAGGGGTTGGAAGGGACCTCTAGCCATCATTGAGTCCCCCCTGCCAGAGCAGGACCAGAGATTCTAGCTCAGGTCACACAGGAACACATCCAGATGGGTCTTGAAAGTCTCCAGAGAAGGAGACTCCACAACCCCCCTGGGCAGCCTGTTCCAGTGCTCTGTCACCCTTACAGTAGAGAAGTTCTTCCTCATGTTGAGGTGGCACTTCCTGTGCTGTCGTTTACATCCATTGCCCCTTGTCCTATCCCAGGGCACAACTGGGAAGAGTTTGTCCCCTCCCTCTTGACCCCCAGCCCTCAGATATTTATAAACATTGATTAGATTCTCTCTAAGTGTTCTCTTCNGCAGTCACTCTGGCAGCCAGCTGAATCTCTTGTGTCAGTAATCTTTCCTCTTTCTAGCCTTGCAGTTCATCTTTTGCTAGGTTCACTAGATGCACAGAAGACCAAAGCAGACAATTCAATCACCTCTGGTAACTGGAACTCTGTGCATGAACATCAATCTCATCACTGGCTTGTCAATAACATTTCACACTTGATTAACAATTGCTTGTTTCCCAAGGCATAAAGACAGGGCTCCCTCACCCCAGAGAAAGAAACAAAAACCCAACAAACCACACTATTTAAACACAAAATATTCTTTTATTTGTCACCGAAGGCTACACACGGTCACTTCTGTCATTTTGCTGCTGCTTTTTTTTTTTCCCCCTTTTTTTTCTTTTTCCCCTTTTTTTTCTTTTTTTTTTTTTTCCTAGAAGGTATCTACATCTGCACTTATTTACAGCCTGGTTGTATTTACACAGTCAAGAGTACAATATTAGAAACACAAAGTGTTGAGAAAAAAAAATTTCTCAAAAAATTAGTTCCAGACTTCAGGAAAATTATTACACAGGGTAATGACAAGAGTCTTCAGTGCTGGGCTTACAGATGCAGCTTTGATACAAAGTCCTCTTCTGGGCTGGAGCTGCATTAGAAGTCCTCACACAAAATAAACATTTTTATTTTTTATTTTTTTAACGCTTATTATTATCATTTTTAATATAAAAGTGTGAATCTTTGATTGGTTCTTTCAACAACATCCAGGAACTGTCCAAAAGTTTTAAGTTTCTTTTTGGAGAGTTCTATTGTTTGCTTGAGCAGTTCCCAGTTCTAAGGGGGGAAAAGATAATAATAAAACATATATATATATATGTATATATATTTTTAGTTACTTTTCACTGTTGGTTTTCTATGCTCCCCCGGCCCAGAAAGCATTGACCTCTGGGATGGGAGTTAGCAGTTGAGCCATGTAACACTTTGTCAGGAACATGAAATTTTAAGGTGATCAAAGGAAAACAAGGAAAAGACACAAAAGGTTTCCCTCAGGTGGCCCAGGTTGTTTTTAGTTTGGTTAGGAGAGGATGCAAAAGCACCATGGGAAACAGGACATGCGATGGCCTTTCACCCAGGAGCAAGATGGGAGGTCTGGGCCAGGGCATTACACATGCCCAGGGTGTCTGTTTAAAGTTGCTCGACAGTCACACATAATTTTATTTAAATATACCCTAGAGATGAAAAAAAAATATAAAATCATAAAAGAAAAAAAAAAAAAGAAAGAAAAGAAAAAGTGTACTTATTTATTTATTTGTTACAAAACTCATGAAAAGTCTTCTGCATAACAGAGGGGTTCAAATATCTATTTAGTGACCGTAATAGAAAGAGTGATTACAATAA
>WBNM01023976.1:43799-146067 GCA_013399055.1 Ramphastos sulfuratus | reverse complement strand
TCACACCTCCTTTGCCTCTATAATCTCCTTCTGCTCAGCAGGAGCCCACACCCACCCCCCCACCCCAAAAAAAAAAAAAGCCCAAAAAAACAACACCCCACTTTATGTCCCATATGAAACGTGAAAACTACTTGTAAGGTCTCTTTTGAGGCACATGATTCGGACGGTTGCTTTTGGAGTATGGGAGTCAGTGTTGGTTTTTCCATCTCCTTTCTTCCCAGGATGAGCTCTCCAGTGTGCCGTGGGCTCCGCGTGCTTTGGGTGGAAGGCTACCAGTCCCTGCCCCAAATCAGAAAGGGTTAGGATGACACAAGTTAGCACAGACGCCCATTTCGCACTTCACACCTAGGATGTGTATGTACGTTGACGGCTTCCCGCTCCAAATTCCTCACGAAGGGTGGAGANTTTAATTCGAGCTCATGTAAGAAACAGTGAGAGGGTTGATTCCAATATTCTCCTCCTTGTCCCACCACGCACAAGCTGTTGCTACTTATTAAACAGTTTAAAATCCCTGCTGCCAAAGTCCCCGGGAGACATTTATCTGCCATCGTCATAAACGACTTGCCAGCATGCTACTCAAAACTGCATTTCCCAGCCAATAAATACAAGCTCCAGAAATTAGGAAAAGCAGGGCTTGGCTTGCTCTAATTTTCAGTGGTATGTCACTGGGATACTATAACTACTTTTAAACTCAAATCAGCTTCCTAAAAAATTAAAACAGTTTTTATCAGATACAGCACAGTGAACTGTTAAACACATAGCCTCGAGTACTGAAACACTATACATTTAATGAAGTTATGCCATTAGCAAATGTACAACATGGGTGCATCAAATCCACCTATAGAACAGCTCCACGTATGAGAGAGAGAGAGAGAGAGAGGATTTATTTTAGCTTTTCTCAATAGAGCAGGAGTCCCTTTCTTGGCTTTTGCTAGTTTTGTTTTTTTTTTTTTAACTAAAACCAGGAGTTGTGCACACACAATTAAAAAAAAAACAAACCAAAAAAACCCAAAAGTATCTACTCTCATAATGAAAAAAGACTGAGTTTTTTTTCTTTTTTTATTCCAGTTGAGGAAGGAAGAGAATCATCTCGCAAGTTAATAATAATCAGAGCTCCNAAAACAACCTGTGTGAAGGCCAAATTAAAGAGGAAAAAAAAATTAAAACCAAAAAGAATGTTGCATGAGTTACAGTGCAACCGTATTGTTCCTTCTCCTATTTTCCTCCCTCCCCCCGCCTTGTTCAGTTTAGAAAAAGGATTGAGTACAACACAGTCAGGTAAGTGGCCACAAAAGAGTAGCTGTCTTTGGCAAGAAGTCACCGCATCGACCCTCTCTGTCACCTTCTGCCCATTTCGCTCTGTCTCATGAAGTGGATGTTGTTGGCGCTGTCTGAGAGTTCGGGGTACTGCTCCACTGAGATCACAAAGTAGCCGTCGTAGCCCTGTACCCGGCCCGTGTTTAGCACTTGCTGCTTCTCCCCTTCTGTCCACGAGCGAATACCCTCCTCCCCATCCCGCAGTCTCTGCTGTTCCCGGGCCCAGGCTTGGGCGACGGCGCGCTGCCGGGCCAGCTCCAGGACGCGGGCCTTCTCCTCGTCCAGGGTGGTCCCGTAGCGAGTGTTCAGACACAGCGCGCCGTACTGCAGCTGGATGTCCGTGTATCGTCTAGTCCTTCCGCTCAGCACTGTGTTGATCTGCGACACCGTCACGTTCACGCCGTTCTCCAGGGTCCGCCGCCCACCGCTGAGGCCCAGGATGGACAGGTCGCCCTCCGATGGCCCTTGCTTAATGAAATAGTGCGTGTCCACCCCGTCAATGGTGAAGTGCAGGTTCTCAAGGTAATGGGCGTTGTTCAGGATGGCCGCGATCCTCCGCCCGTCCTCGTTGGCCACGCTGATGATGTCGGTGGCCACGCGCCCGTCCTTCATGGCGAACTTGACGCCTTTGCCGAAGATAGAGCCTCCAGAGGCAAAGTTCTTGTTCTTCTTCACCTGACGGCACCCGGCGATGCTGGAGCTGTAGATCTGTTCAAAGCGCTCCAGGGTGACAAAGGCCTTCAGCTGCTTCTGCACTTCACATTGGACCCCCAAAATTGACTGAGCAGGGAGAGAAAGAAGAGAGCCACATGTTAGAAGAAGCCTGTAATGACAGGATGAGGAGTAATGGGTTTAAACTGGCAGAGGGGGGATTGAAAGTGGATGTTAGGAATAAGTTCTTTACAGTCAGGGTGGTGAAACACTGGCACAGGTTGCCCAGGGAGGTTAAGGATGCTCCCTCCCTGGAGGTGTTCAAGGCCAGGTTGGATGAGGCCTTGAGAGACCTGTTCTAGTGGGAGGTGTCCCTGCCTATCTATGGTGAGGGGTTGGAATGAGACAATCTTTGAGGTCCCTTCCAACCTAAACCATTCTATGATTCCACGATTCTATGGTAAGCCTGAGGACCCAAAGGCATTATTACCATGCTGCAGACCAGCAGAGCATCCTGGAAACACCTAATGAGGAGCTCCATATTTTTTTAATCCCTATCACTTTCTCAGATATTTAACTCTTCTTAATGAGAGACATGTTGGCAGGTGGTTATTCCCCCTGATACTCACTGTTCCAGTAAACCAAACCATATTTAATCTCACAGACTGAAGGATGTAGAGGTTTATTTTTTTTTTTGCCTCACTGGTTTGAAGGTCTAGTTTGGACATGCAATTATTTTGTGCTTCAGTGTTTCTCGTTTGCACATGAGAGATCGCTCATCCTGTGCCCATGATGCTTTATAAAATGCTTTCAGATTTTCTGTGAAAAAGCAGGGATGTTATTTGTAAAAGCTCTCCCTGGTTTAACTTCACTTTCTAGCTCCTTGTGCTACCTTCAAAAACCCTGCATCACATGTATGACCCTCAAAGTGGCCATAACCCTTCTACATCCCATTTCATCTTGGCCAAAGCAGGTAGTCCAAAACTCATGGAATGCCCCAAATCCAACTCTTACTTCCTGCAAACCTTCTAAAATGTGCCAGGCACCCTCAGCTAAGTCCAGCCACATCTGATGTTTAAGTTTTGGCTTATACTGGGAGCAAAACTGCTGAGAGACAACAGCTTGGATCATTTTGCAGGCAGGTACAATACAAAGTCACTTTTGTTGTTAACACATAATGGAGCAAGCACACAGCAAGTCAGCAGCTCGTCAGTACTGTCTTTGGAAATGCTCTCATCAATTCATGGCAGCGCAGGCTTCTCACAGACCCTTGTTCATGAACAATTATTTGCTCAAATTTCACAAAAGCAAGAGGATGCTCTGACAAAACTCTCCTAGCACTGCCAATGGCTCAGTTCAATAATGTAATGACACCCAGGATTAAAAATAGGTTACAAAGAAAAGTTTGCTGCACTCCAATTATTTCGAGGAAATTTAACATCCGCGAAGGATATTGCCTTAAACCATCCACAAGCTAAAGGCTGACATCCTTGCCTGGCTGAGGGAAGACAATTCTCCTGGAGAAGAGAAAGCTCCAGGGAGATTTTATTGTGGCCTTTTAATAATTCAAAGAGGGGCTACAAGAAAGACTGGGACAATCTTTTTCAGGATTGCGACAGGACAAGGAGTGGTTATAAACCAAAAGAGGAGACGTTTAGACGTCATGCAAGGAAGAAGTTTTTTACAATGGAAGTGTTGAAACACTGACACAGGTTGCCAGAGAGGAGGCAGAAGCCCCATCCCTGAAAAAAATTCCAGATCAGGTTGGATTGGGCTCTGAGCAACCTGACTTGTAGAATCACAGAATCATAGAATGGTAGGGTTGGAAGGGACCTCAAAGATCAGCTAGTTCCAACCCCCTGCCACAACAGGCAGGGACACCTCTCACTAGAACAGGTCACTCAAGGCCTCGTCCAACCTGGCCCTGAACACCTCCAGGGAGGGAGCAGCCACAACCTCCCTGGGCAACCTGTGCCAGTGTCTCACCACCCTCACTGCAAACAACTTCCTCCTAACATCCACTTTCAATCTCCCCTCTGACAGTTCAAACCCATTGTCCCTTGTCCTGGCATTGCAAGACCTTGTCAATAGTCTTTACCCAGCCTTCCTGTAGCCCCCTTCAGATACTGGAAAGCTACTCTAAGGTCTCCTCAAAGCTTTCTCCAGGCTGCAGAGCCCCAATTCTCATAGCCTGTCCTCACAGCAGAGCTGCTGCAGCCCTCTCAGCATCTTCGTGGCCTCCTCTGGACCCACTCCAACAGTTCCATGTCCTTCCTATGCTGGAGGCTCCAGAACTGCACACAGGACTCCAGGTGGGGTCTGAAGAGAGCAGAGCAAAGGGGCAGAATCCCCTCCCTTGCCCTGCTGCCCACACTGCTCTTGCCGCAGTGTGCCGCAGTTGCTGTCGTGGCTGCATGCGCACACTGAGCTCATATTGAGCTTTTCATGACCCCAAACCCTCAGGTCCTTTTCCTCAGGGCTGCTCTCAGCCATTCACTCAGCTTGTATTTGTTGAAAACATCCCTGCTGACTGCAGAGGACTTGGACTAAATGTCTTTTAAAGGTCTCTTCCAACCCAAAGCATTCTATCATGGGCAACAAAGCTGGTGAAGGGTCTAGAGTACAAGTCTTATGGAGAGTGGCTGAGGGAACTGGGTTTTTTTAGTATGGAGAGAGGAGACTGAGGGGAGACCTCATTGCTCTCTGCAGCTCCCTGAAAGGAAGTTGTAACGAGGAGGGGATTGATATCTTCTCCCTAGTATGAGCTGATAGAACAAAAGGAAACTGACATGACTGAAACTGTGCCAAGGGAGGTTTAGGTTAGATATCACAAAAATTTTCTCTACTGAAGGAGTGGTCAGGCATTGGAACAGGATGTCCAGGCAGGTGGTGGAGTCACCGTTCCTGGAGGTGGTCAAGAAATGTGTGGAGATGACTCTTCAGGACATGGTTTAATGGCCATGGTGGTGTTAGCTTAATGGTTGGACTCAATGATCTTAGAGGTCTTTTCCAGCCGAAACAATTCTATGATTCTATGAATTCAGACAATGCAGGCATTTCAGTGTGGCTCTCTCAACTAAGACTTGCAATGTGGTGAGGGAAGGAAACTGAATCTCCATTTCTATGGCAGCATTTCCAGAGAGGAGTCTCAAGGCATCAAAGAAATAAAGGATTTAGCATTGCAGCTCATTCGGATGTTACAAGCAGCGTTGATCTATGAAGGAGAAAACTATAAGGGAACAGAAGCACACAGGTTCAAGAGCATGTTTTGGGTTGTAAAGCATTAAAGTATCCAGGACTGACTTTTATTCCAAGTGCCACACAGGCTGGCATAGCTTCTCCTTTCCCCCTTTTGATTAACAGCATAGGAGCTGGAGAGGGAACCAGTCACCTTTGAAAGAGGAGCTCTTTGTGATTGTCCCTGTAATGCCTGTGGGGGACCCTGTGCACTGCCTAGAGAGCAATATAATTAACTGACTGACAGGGAGCCAAACCCAGCTCCCCTGCCAGCTGCACCAGTGCTCTAATTATGCAAGAAATGGACGTAATTAATGTAGATGTCACTGATGATGGACGTGGAGCAATTAGGTTTCTAGGCTCCATGAGACACCTACTGTTCTAAATAAGTGTACACTGCACAGCCTTAGTTAGCTGTTTCCACTTCAGAGAAGTTTAAATGGGGAGGCTTTCTTCTCAGGCGCATCTCACACGGGTTGGCTCCAGCTGGGGCCACTACCCGGTGCCACATTGCTCTTCTACCTTGCCTCAGTACATTTTTGCAAGTGATGNCAGGTGGGGTCTGAGGAGAGCAGAGCAAAGGGGCAGAATCCCCTCCCTTGCCCTGCTGCCCGCACTGCTCTTGCTGCAGCCAGCACTCGGTTGGCTGTCGTGGCTGCATTTCTAATTACTCATGCTGAATCACCAGCACGGTCTGAGCTTTTTCACTCAAGGATGTAAATCAGGTCTTCTGCAATGTCCTGTCATGAGTTATATATCACCATCTACACGTACATCACCTGTTTGCCAGCAGTTGAGCGATATGCGCTCTCTGGTGTTAATTGTACCATCTACTGATTATCACCTAGGGGAAGGGACCTCTGGGAGGTCAGACAGCACTGGGCACATAAGAATTATTCCTATCAGAAACCACTCTTGTTCCCCTTCTATTTAGTCTTCATCACCTTGCTGTTGATGAGCTGCAGGAACTCTAATGCCTCGGCAATGCTGAGCAATTAGATCCCCTGTGCCTGGTCCTGGTGCCTCCAAACTGAGCTGCTCCAACAAACCAGTGGGTCTGGACACTACTCTCTTGTCTTTTATTCCAATCTCAACTGAAAAGTGATTTTCAACAGGATCACAGAATGTCAGGAGTTGGAAGGCACCTCTGGAGATCATTGAGTACAACCTCCCTGCCAGAGCAGGAGTGCAGACTCTAGTGCAGGTTGCACAGAACACATCCACACAGGGCTTGGAAGTCTCCAGGTAAGCAGATTCCACAACCTCTCTAGGGAGCCTGTTTCAGTGCTCTGTGACCCTTACAGCAAAAAAGTTCTTCCTCATGTCAAGGTGGAACTCCTTGTGCTGTTGTTTACATCCATAAACTCTGAAAACTTGCTGATGGTGCAAGTTTTCACAGTGCTATGACAATCTCATGTGCTTTGGACAAGTGGGGCATAGAGGTTTTATCTTTATGTCTATATTGCTAAATATTATATAATTATTTTATAAACAATAACATTTTATAAAAACTGGGAATGTAAATTCTGCTAAAGAGAGTGAGATGTTGTATTGCACCTCTTGTCATTCACACTGGATTGTTTTTGTCCTAACTCCTGGTTTTAGTTTTGGACTCCTCCAACTGCTTTTTCCAAAACACATTTCCTAACTCTGATAACTCTCCTAATTTTCCTAACTTCCATCTCCCTTTCGGGCCAGGGATTGGTCTTAGATTCCTTTTAATTAGTTGTAGAGACAGATTAAAAAACAGTATTAAGGAGTCTTGTCAGGAGAGCAGTTGTACAAAAGAGTTTGTGGCTGGGTGGTGTCCCTGGGTTTGCCATTCATTGAGCTCAAGTTCCAAACCCCAGCACCACAGATCTTCTGTCCTGAGATAATTTTCAGTTTTCCATTTTATGGTCAAATCCTCCAGAGCTTTGATTTTCAGGGCAGTAATTATCCAGCCTGATTTCTAAATTTTTGGTTTGGTTTGGTGGTCCTTTTTTAGCACAACTTATGGCCCAACACTGGACCTTTCCTTGGTCAAGCAGCATACTGGGAAGGCTTCCAGGAGACCTTAGAGTAGCCTTCCAGTATCTCAAGGGGGCCTACAGGAAGGCTGGGGAGGGACTATTGACAAGGTCTTGTAATGACAGGACAAGGGGCAATGGGTTTAAACTGGCAGAGGGAAGATTGAAACTGGATGTTAGGAGGAAGCTGTTTGCAGTGAGGGTGGTGAGACACTGGCACAGGTTGCCCAGGGAGGTTGTGGCTGCTTCCTCCCTGGAGGTGTTCAAAGCCAGGTTGGATGAGGCCTTGAGTGACCTGTTCTAGTGGGAGGTGTCCCTGCCTATGGCAGGGGGTTGGAACTGGCTGATCTTTGAGGTCCCTTCCAACCTTACCATTCTATGATTCTACTGCCTTTGTGAGGTTATATGAAGCCTTGTGATATTATATGAAGCTGTGGAGATCTACAGCCCCACTCTTCATCTGGATGTAATTTAGAATGCAAGTATGCAGCACCCACCCTGCTGCTGGCAGGACTTGGAGGTTTGAAGGACTACACCATGATCCAGAAGCAATGGCACTGTCATTTTCTGCCTAAGGACACCCACACAGGACAAATGCCTTGCTGGAGTCCTCTTGGTCTCCACCCAGGACATGTCCACCTCTACAATGGGAAGACACTTCTCATGTTGCACTGGGACCGGCACTGGCACATAGCTAAAACAGAGATAAAAGGCCTGACCAAAGCCATGGAATTCAGAATCTTTTGACCTCCAGCTTAGAGACACTGCAGATTTGTGAAATGGAGGGCTTGAACCACCTTACTGGCAAAATACCTGAGCAGTCACTTGTCAATATGTGGCTGTCCCAGCCTCCTATGCCCCTGCCTCTCATAGACATAGACTGCAGGACTGTTTCAGTTGCCCATACAGGGATGTCTAATTTCTTCTGAGATGCCTCAGAATGCATTCAGCACCTGCACAGGGCAATGAGAAACTGAAAAAGGTCTGGGAGATTTTATTTATCCTTCTACAGTAGCATTTGGAGGCCACTTTGCTTGCTCGGCCCTTGTACGGACAGCAGAATCAAACCTCTACTTTGCACGGCCAAAGGACCCTGCAGTGCTTTCAGCTTGGTGTAAAATCAATGCCTAGCACACAGGCAGCCCTTTAAGTGAGACCCACTGCCTGCATGAGGTAGCTGTTGATAGATTACACTGGGCACACACATCTAGCACGCATGGAGACCCTTACATCTGTGCGTCTTAGTCTTGAATCCAATCCTTGTTCCTAGCAGCTGATCATCTGAACTGTCCTCTGGGCCCCACTGACAGGTCACCCAAATAACTTTTGACACTGTGGGAAATTCTGCTGGGCCATCAGTTATTGCTCTAGAAAGGTGCAGGTAATCCATGCTGTAGACATGAGGAAATTCAGGAAACTCTTGGATATCTCAAATGACACCAGCTCCCCAGTTCATTGTAAATCTCTGCTGGATATAATGGAAGCTTGGATATCAGGTTCATAGGCAGAGACCCAAATTAAGTTGTCTTAATCAAGAAAAAAAATCACATCCAAAGGGTTTTCCACTGGTTCCAGGCCTTCTGGGCTCTCCTCATCTTTTGTCATGTGTAGGGAAGTAGGAGATCAGACACGGGCTCAGCTGTAATGCTGAACACCATCATCACTTAGCTATTAGAATAACTAAGATAACAATCCCTGCTATCTTGAAAATGAGCCCAGGATGACTTTGAAATGACTTTTGGTGTGCATTTCTTTGATAAAAAGAGTCTATTTTTTCTTTTAGTTTAGAGGAAAAACAAACACATCCAAACAGAAGAAAACCCACCCCAGAAACCTCCACAAATTCAGGCAGAGTACAGCTAGCTTGTCTGCTCTGCTGTGAATATAGAGGGGGTGGAGGCAAATAGATTATGGGTAGTTCAAAGAGGCTGTGTATCCCTGGCTTTGAAATCACCATTTCTGTTTCATCTTAGAACTCATTTTAATGAACTGGCAAAGAAGAGAAGCAGAAAAATTTCCATCCAAGGCTGCAGTGGCACGTGGCATTCTCTAAAAATGCTGCTGCCCTTAGCAACTGTAAACCAAGGTGTCTCTGCAGAAGAAAGAAGGGAATTTGTCATTATTTTATTTCAATATTTGTTGCTAGAGTGACAAATCTGCTGGGTTTGTTTTTCCTCACAGTCTTTTTTAATCAGCTGTCCTTAGGTGACATTTCACTTTATCTAGTAACAACCCATTGGAGAGCAGAGGACGACCTTCATCGTTTGTTCGCTGCTGCACAGAGCTCGAGAGAACATTACAGAGCTCTCTCAATAGCCTCTTGCATTTTGCCAGCACCTCTTGAGGGTTTGAAATACCACAGCCAGATACTATCATCTGTTGTTTTTAAATACTGCCTTCCAGTGTCAGACTGAATGCTTTAATTTCCCATCAAGGATCCAAGATATGAAATACGTGAGCATGCTTCCAAGTTTCTCTCCATCCTTGTGCCATTATACACAGATAGGNCTGTATGATTCTATGATTCCTCACTCCTTCCTATTTATCCCTTAGCCCTCCATTAACAACACCATCCTTTGGGAATCAGCCTCCTCCCTCCATAACCTGATCTAGTTAACAATGTCTCTGCTGACTGCAAAGGGTTTGGATTGGGTGACCTCTAACGGTCTCTTCTGACCCTAACAATTCTACGATTCCACTTTGCTATGATGAAAACAAATCATCATTTTGGGTGTCCCCCACCAACTCCCAGGAGGTGAAGTTACAGGAGGAACCACAACAGCCTATCAGGCTGCACACCACACAGCCATCAGCACTGCACTCCGGTTGGCTGAGAAGCCAAGCGCCAGCTTAGCAACCTGCCAACGGCAGATGCAAGCGGGACAAGAGAGGGGAGCGATTGGTCAGCAAGCCTGGTGCTGTACCAGCCAATGTACCACAAGCCAATGGTGACTGGTTAACACAGCAAAACACAAGTGACAATTCTGGGGCTTAGAGGACAGGTCTCCCCTTGCCTCCTGACAGTGTACACAGCTGCAGGGGAATAACGGAGTTGAGCTCATTAAGCAAATTTACATCTGTGGGGAAATAAGAGGATTTGCCTCCTTCTCTTGCTCATCTATTTTCATAAAGCTTCAGGAGATTAATGTCTTTCAGACTTGAGCTCCTTTCCCTGTACCAGATCCAGCGAAAAGACTGGCCGCTGCTTTTGCAAAACATAACTAGGGGTTGATGGACTGACTTGCAGACAGCACGATGGCCCAAGCCCAGGACGAAGCACCTGCCATGTGAGGATGTCCTCCCTGAATGATGAGCACTGGCAGAGCCAGTCCCTCAAACAGATTGTCCTTGAGAGAAGCTGTGCCAGAAAGCAGAGCCCTACAGCTCACTCCCTGGCTGAGCATCCCAAAGCAGCCCTTGCCTCCAAAATGTGCTTCATGAAGGATGCCAAAAGTTGCTCTGCCAACAGAGCCTGTAATGGACACTGCAGGAAAACAGTACCCTTCCTGGAGGCACAGAGCTCATGGGGTGGAGAGAAGGGCTGTCAGTACTGTGAGGACTTGGGGGTACTGGCAGATGAAAAGCTGGTTATGAGCCAACCATGTGTGCTGACGGCCCAGAAGCCAAACTGTACCCTGGGCTGCATCAAAAGAAGTGTAGCTAGCAGGTGGAGGGAGGAGATTCTGCTTCTCTATTCCACTCTTGTGAGACCTCACCTGGAGTATTATGTTCAAATCTAGAGCCCTTAGCACAAGAAGGACGTGGACCTGCTGAAGGGGCTCCAGAGGCAGGCACTAAGATGATCAGAGGACAGGCTGAGGGAGTTGGGGTTGTTCAGCCTGAAGAAGCCTCTGAGGAGACCTTATTGTGGCCTTTTAATGATTTAAAGGGTGCCTGTAAGAAAGATGGGCCTGTTGTGATAGGATGAGAGGTGATGGGAGGGGAGATTTAGACTAGATAGAAGGAAGAAATGTTTTATGCTGAGGGTGGTGGTGAAACACTGGCCCAGGTTGCCCACAGAGGCAGTAGATGCCCCATCCCTGGGAACATTCCAGTTCAAGTTGGCCATGGCTCAGAGCAACCTGATCTAGTTGAAGATGTCTCTGCACACTGCAAGTTGGATCAGATGACCTTCAGAAATCCCTTCCAACCCACAGCAGTCTGTGAATCTACAATGTAGTGAAAGGATACAAGTGCCAACTGAAAAACACCCCTCCCTGAAAACAGAGCTGTTCTGGCTCCTGACAGTTCAATGAGACAAAAAGGAAGGGGGGAAAAAAAAAAGAAAAAGAAAAAGAAAAAAAAAAGAAACAGCAACAAAATAAAAACCAAAACCAAAAAGAGAAATTGGATTCAGGTGCAGTAGCTCCACAATATGCCAGAGGTCACTCAGAGTCCCCTGGTGGCCAATAACACTGAACTTGTTCAACAAACAATTTAGTGACAGCCTCCCAGATGCAGGGAGGAGGGAAGTGCTACACAACAGAGTACTGGATTTTAAATGTCACTCCAGAGCTGCAGGGGGTTAGTGCAAGGTTTATGACACTGGCTGGTGGATGCTCAAAGTCAGAACTCTCTCTTCCATCTTATAGCCCTGCAAGGCAAGTACCAGCAATGTTTTGGAAGGAGATGCTAGGACCTGCTGGTTATGTAGTCTGAAATGATAGGAAGCAGCCATTTCTGTGGAGTTAGTTACTTTGCTGTCATGCTGCTGTTATTCATTCCTTGCTGATAAAACAACTGACTCAACCTGCGGGGCCACAGCTTTGATCAGCAAAGCCAGTGGAGTCACTCAGATTTGCTTCAGTTTATCACAAAGAGGTATGTGACCCAGAGAAAGCAGGGACTGGAAGGCAGGCAGGCAAAGCTGGAGCACATCATTCTGTGAACACCCCTGGACTGTAAGCAGGAAGGATACTGTCCACTGCCTTCTCCAGGCTCCTTTTAGAATCACAGAACCACAGAATGGTTTGAGCTGCAAGGGACCTTTAGAGGTCATCCAGTCTGACCTCCCTGCAGTGAGCAGGGACATGGAGTCATAGAAGACAACCACAGAATAATAAAGGTTGGAAAAGTCCCCTGATATCATCACAACCAACCATTAAGCTAACACCACCATGGCCATTAAACCATGTCTTGAAGACTCACGTCCACACATTTCTTGACCACCTCCAGGGATGGTGACTCCATCACTTCCTGGGCAGCCTGTTCCACCTCCTGAGCACTCTTTCACTAAAGAACTTTTTCCTAGTATCCAATCTAAACCTTCCCTGGTGCCAATTGAGGCCATTTCCTTTTGTCCTGTCGCCTGTTACTTGAGAGAGTAATCTTCAGCTACATGAGGCTGCTCAGAGCTCAACTTGACCTTGAATGTTTCCAGGGATGGGTCACCAACCAGCTCCCTGGGCAACCTGTGCCAGTGTTTTAAATGACTAAAGAGCTGGAACTTACTCTGTGTGCTCTGGAAGACTGTTTCACAATTTGATCAGTCTTATTACCTGAAAAACTTCTTGTGCTTCCATTTAACTTTATATAATTCTGCCATTTGCTATGTGAACTGTTCAAAATTTCCTCTTTTCTTCCCCATACTTCATCACTAAATACAGAGACAACCAGTGGGAAGGAGAAATGGATTGTGGCTGCAAGGGCTGGGAGAACAGAACTACATCGGTGTTGGATGCATGGATAGGTTTAGGAGAAAATGCATCATGTGTTGAGGTATCATGCCAGTGAGTTTATTTGATGCAAATATATGCCCACAGTATGCTAGATGTGACAGAAAGAAAGGGAATCCTGCTCTGCAGCACTGGAGAGCCACTTGCTAGCACAGCAGGATCCTGCAACTGCAGACTGAAATAAAAATGCTCATGTTTTGTTGCTGTCATAACACAGGAAGAACAGGAAAGAGCCTCCAATAGCTAAATTCCACTTTCAACACTTGAGTGTGAAGTGACTCATCTGGCAGCATGATAGCTGCATGAATCTCTCTTTTACCAAGCAGGTCCCTGCACCATTCTCACTGCAGTTTCTTGCTTTAGAAGCCTGATGGGGATATGGAGATTTCTTTTATTCTCCTTGCTCATTCAGGTAGATTCACCTGAAATGGATGGATGGAAAGGATGGCTCCTTGGTTTTATTTCCAGCTCAGCTGCCTGTTTGAGCATGTGCCAGTCTCTACCTCGAGCTAGCACTCAAGTTACTTGGCTATTCAATAAGTCTAGTAAGAACACTGAACTAATGATAAAATAATGGCACAATAACTAGACCAATAATCATATTTTCTGTTGTGGTTTTCTGAGGGTTATCTGTCTACTGCACAGAACAATTCAGAGACAATCTTTTCTGTGGTCTCTGAATGAGCCTTCCCTTCTCTTGTACAGCTTTGCCTGGGGAGACCTGAGAGAGGAGGAAAAAAAAATCCTGAGGCTATTTCTCATTTTAAGATCATCTATATTAGCATTTTATTTTTTAATCCAAGGAAAAGAGAAACAAAAAAGGGGTATCTGAGCTCTAAACCACAACTGAGTTACTGTGGCCTGATGATTTTCAAGCACCAATTCAGCCATGGTAGCAAAAGGCATAGTTCTTTTGGTTTGCCTCCATTATAAAGTGATATGAAGCCTTAAAATAAATCTCCTTATTGATGTTGAAGCTGGTCTGTATTAGCTTGTCTTCACCATAGCTATGAGGATGGGCTGACACATGACTATTTTATTAATCTGCAGTATCTTGTCCATACCACTGAGTGATACTTAAATGTGACACTGTATTTTACCTCCTGTTTATAGGATGAGAATCTGCTGCAGGACAGTGAGATTTCGGTGAACTCATAAATAAAGAGTTTAGGAGGGCAGCTGGAATCAATTCCACCTCCTACTGTTATCATTTTATTAGCAGAAATGTTATCCTGATCTCCCCAAGGATATTGGTGCCTGGCTGCTCCTGGGATGTTTGACTGCACAGCAAGAGCAAGCAGGAATTCAGAGTAAAGAGGATTCAGACTAAACAGATGAAAGCAACCCCAGAATAAAATCAGGCTGNGCACAGGTTGCCCCAGGAGGTTGTACATGCTGCCTCCCTGGAGGTGTTCAAGGCCAGGCTGGATGAGGCCTTGAGTGACCTGTGCCTATGGCAGGGGGTTGGAACTAGATGATCCTTCCAATCTTACCATTCTATGATTCCATGATTCTATGAAAGAGTATCCTGAGAGGGAAATGACTTTTTCAAGTTCACACAACTGATAAGCAGTAGGGCTAGGAGTAATGCAAGGCTCCCAGATCCTGACCCAGTGTGCTAACCTTTAACAGCACTGCCTCCATCTTTCAGCTGAATAATTCCCAACAGGGAGAAAAGAGTGAAATGGTTGGGGCTGTAAAAGCTTCCTTGCCAATTTCATCACTGAATTTTGTGCTGGCACTTAGGAAAATAGCTTGTGATGCTGGCCTTGTTTTAAAGGTAGGACATGGGATTAAATTTTGGGATTAAACCTTGCTTTAGGACTAAACCTAGTCAGGTAAAAGGAAAATTAACTATCATCTGAAACTTCATTCTGGTGAGACCTACTGCAATGCAGAACAGTTTCCTAGTGAAGTATTGTCACTTGGAGAAGACATTTTAAACCAATAAGTGTGTAGAAAAACCAACTGTAGACATTTATTCTATATCATGATTTGCTTTTTTCCCCACTCCTTTCAAGACTCCTTGGTGCAAAGGCCTTGAATTTAGCCTGCAATATGTGACAACATGGTCTCTTGTGGGAGAAAGCAGCAGTGGCACACAATTCCTTGAACTAGAAACCACCACAAGGAAAAAGCATCACGACAGTAAAAAAACATAAAGTATGATCATTCAACCAGATTTCATCACTGTAATGGGGACTGACTTGCTCTTAATCTTCCACTTTATCTGGGAGAACACAGTCTCATAGAGTCAGAGATGGTTTGGGTTGGAAGGGACCTTTGAGAGTCAGTCTAACCCCTCTGCAATTTCTTAAAACAAAGGTTGCAACATGACAGTTTGCTGGTGAGAATGTGAGACACAGTATGGAGTTGCATGGATCACCTTGCTGTTGTCCCACTCTTGGGTTTTCATCTGTGTGTGGATCAGCTCATAGGATGGCTCCATTGCATCCATGTCTGGCTTGGGGTAGCCAGGGATGACGTTGTGTAGCTGGAAGCCAAAGGTGAGCAGCCAGCTGTTGACATCTGGAAGGAAAGAGAAACATAAATCAGATTATCTGATCTCCCAAGCAGGGTTGCCCAAGAGAAGGAACAGAGGAAGATCCTGGCACTGCAGCAGCCTGGCTAAAATGATGAGGGTTTACTTTGTGTGAAGAGCACAAATCTTAATGGTCCTTGAAAGAACTGTGTGCCAAAGCTGGGCTTTCCACAACCACAGAATCACAGAATATTTGAGGTTGGAAGGGATCTCCAGAGATCATCGAGTCCACCTTCCCTGCCCAGGCAGGATCCCCTAGGGTAGTCCACACAGGAATGCATCCAGGCAGGTTTTGAAAGTCTCCAGAGAAGGAGACTCCACAACTCCCCTGGGCAGCCTGTTCCAGTGCTCTGTCACCCTCACTAGAAAGAAGTTTCTCCTCATGTTGAG
This sequence comes from Ramphastos sulfuratus, assembly GCA_013399055.1. Lineage (NCBI taxonomy): Eukaryota > Metazoa > Chordata > Aves > Piciformes > Ramphastidae > Ramphastos > Ramphastos sulfuratus. The sequence goes on along the minus strand of WBNM01023976.1, from coordinate 130,246 downwards.
CTGAAACCTTCCATTGTCAAGTTTGTATCCATTGCTCCTTGGCTTATTGCTGTGCATCACCCAAAGAGAGCTTGGCCCCCTCCACTTGACACTCACCCCTCAGATATTGATAGACATTGATCAGATCTCCTCTCAGTCTTCTCTTCTCCAGTCTAAACAGCCCCAGGGCTCTCAGTCTCTCTCCACAGGGGAGATGCTCAGGTCCTTCAATTACCCTCATGGCTCTCCACTGGACTCTCTCCAGCAGGTCCCTGTTTCTCTTGAACTGGAGCGTCCAAAACTGGACACACTATTGCAGGTTTGGTCTCACTAGAGCAGAGCAGAGGGGGAGAAGAACCTCCCTAGATCTGCTGGCCAAACTTTTGCTGAAGCATCCCAGGCTGCCATTGGCTCTCCTGGCCACAAGGGTACATTGCTGGCCCACGCAGAACTTGCTGCCCACCAGGACTCCAAAGTCTTTGTCCACGGAGCTGCTTTCCAGCAGGGCAGCCCTCCCCAACCACAGTCCAATTCCGTACATTCCCAGCTCTGAAACAATTGGCAGTGACCAAATGGCCCAAATCAAAGCCAGCTCCATGGCTGCCCTTTGTCAGCAGGAATCAGGCATTGGTATGCAGGAGAAGCAGAGGAACAGCAATCTGCTAATGGAAGTTGAGATGCTCCAGGTGAATGGGAAGAGTTCTCCAGACCTGCAGTCAGTCACAACACAACTCTTCCTCAGGAATCTCAAAAAGACTACAGGCTAAAGATTAAATTTAGAGCTGTGTCAGCCGGAATACCAGGGCATCCAGGACACATAGTGTGGTCATTTAGAGATGCTCATGGAAGAGGCTCTGGACATATCCTTTCCTTTTTTCCATGGCATTTCCATCTCAGTCCTGAGTTTCTAGGAATTTTTCATAAGAAGGTGTAGCTGGAGTATTAAGCCATCAAAAAGACACCTGCCATCTTTCATAGTCACACTTAAAATCCTCCACACTACCTGACAAGACACATTGTAGTGAAAACAAGAGTATAGACACAAGACTGCTTTACTTGGGTACTTCTCATAAACTCCTGAGAAAAAGCCCATGGATGGGGAGGAAACTGCAGACTACAAATGCTTTACTTGAGTACTTCTCATAAAGTCCTGAGAAAAAGCCCATGGATGGTGAGGAAACTGCAGACTACAAGTGATAAACTATTGTCTTGTGCAAAAGGGAGAGAACTGGCACTAAAGGGGACATGATGGAAAACCTCCATTTGGGACATCGGAATGGTTTCAGTGGGAAGGGACCTTTAGAGGTCATCTAGTTCAAACATCATTCCTGTATTCATGTGACAGTACTGCATAGCAGCTGAGAGTTAATCTGCTGGAGAAAATAATGATGAGGTTGGCTAACTCCTGGATCTGCATGAGATCAGCATCATTTCCCTCCTTAACTTCAGAGCCTTTGATGATCTCACCTTGTTTGCCTTCAGTGAACTCTAGAGAAGGACACACCTGCTCCAGTCCCTGAGCAAGATGGTGTGCATTTGGCACAGAAATAGCCATGGTGAGGAAAAGAATCATAGAATGGTAAGGTTGGAAGGGACCTCAAGGATCATCTAGTTCCAACCCCCTGCCATGGGCAGGGACACCTCCCACTAGTACAGGTCACTCAAGGCCTCATCCAACCTGATCTTGAACACCTCCAGGGAGGGAGTGGTAAAGGTAGGAAGGTAAAGTTTAACTAATATCAGCTCCAAGGGGTCTTAATTGTTGTTGTGGATGTAACTGAGATTGTGTTGGTGATGGCTGATGTAACTGAGATTGTGTTGGTGATGGCTTTGCTTCAAGCTGGATGTGCAAGAGGCTTGACTTTCATTTTGCTAAACTCAGTGAGCACTGTTGAAACAATCTGGAAAAGTGATCATCTTAAATAACCAAATAGGCTCCTTTAAATGCTTGGGTATTTTTTCCCCCCACTATTCTCCATGAGTCTAAATGAGTATTTTGAGGAGCTGGTAGTGTGGGAGTTTGAGGGGTCCCATAAACAAAACCCAGGGGTATGGACCTGCTCGTTGCAGGACATCGTAATATTGTTACTCTCTTCCCTTTCTGGTATCACAGCTTAAAAGAAATTACAGATTCAGGCAGCAAAGAAGGCACTTCCAGATGACTGGAGAGCCAGGAGCCAAACAAACACACTATCTGTTGCTTGTTTTCTTAGAGGCCAAAATGTTGAGATCGGGCAGATTTCCAAAAAGCCCTCGCGACAATCCATGTGGAAGGGGGAGGACTTCTGTAATAAAAACACTTCTGTTCACTCCATGTACAGATTGCTTGTGGAGTGTCTTTGCAACAGAGAGGTTGGAGAGAGGGGAAGAAATTAAAAGGCTCATTTGATTTTTTTTTTTTTTTGCTTAGCACTAAGCCAGCCTGCTTCCAAACCCTGCTCCTGTGAAATGAAGACCTTTGATGTACATACTGTGGAGCAGGTGGTCAGGAGAACAAAGCAAAACAGTGAAGGTCACCCATTGGTGTGGGAACTATTTCCCAAGCACATAAAAAGGATACAGAGCAGGGATGCTGAGCAACAGAAAAATAGGTGACATGTTTGGAAAGATACAAGACAGGCTTTTCATAGAATCATAGAATGGTAAGGTTAGAAGGGACCTCAAGGATCATCCAGTTCCAACCCCCTGCCATAGGCAGGGACACCTCCCACTAGTACAGCTCACTCAAGGCCTCCTCCAACCTGGCCTTGAACACATCCAGAGAGGGAGCAGCCACAACCTCCCTGGGCAACCTGTGCCAGTGTCACCCTCACTGCAAAGAACCTCCTCCTAACATCCAGTTTCAATCTCCCCTCTGCCAGTTTAAACCCATTGCCCCTCGTCCTTTCATTGCAAGTCCTTGTCAATAGTCCCTCCCCAGCCTTCCTGTAGGCCCCCTTCAGATACTGGAGATTCTTTTTTTTGTTTTTGCTGCTTCTCAGAAAGGTGACTTGGAAAACATTTGCAAACAGGAGTTGGTTCTTTTTGGGAAGAGGTGTTGTAACACCCAAAACAACAAAACCAACAACATAAAAAATCCACCCCACTGTCTTAAAAACATGGGTGGAAGGTGTGGACCTGAGAAAACAGAGGGGGAAATATTAATTTGCCAAGAGGCAGTGACAACTTTTGTGACAGAAAAGTACATTTCACATCACAGAGGGTTTTTTTTTTCAGCTACAGTAACCCTGCCAACACATTTCACAGTAAATTCATTTGAGGGCAAAGAAAAAGAGTGCTTAATGCAGACACTCGTAATGGAAATGTCAGTTCAATCCATCAGGATTGCTGAAGCTGGCAGCAAAGCTCTGTGCCATGAAGTGTACAATCACTAAAATATTCATGTTTAACAATGGGCCTCTCAAAAGGTAAATACCTGCTTCTCCTGCTCTCCCCTCCACATGCCTCCAATTTGGACCCACCAGCTCACAAACCTCATCACTGGAGACCACAGCACATGCTGTTCACCCGTGTCCTGGGCACTGAGCTCTCACTAAGGACAGCAGGTCCCAAGGTGAGGATGGGGGACAGAAAGTGGTTCCCTGTGCCCAAATCTGGGCAGATTTGGTTGTGTTGGCAAGGACACACTCTTCATGGATCCTGTCCATGACCTGCCTGAATGCCTCAGCAGATAGAAGTGCCAGAGGAGCGGCCTTGCATTATGGCCCTCATCCCATGACATGATCTGTCATGCACTGGGAGAGAGGAAATGAAAAAAATGTGTTTGGGCTCTGTATTCTTGAAAGATTTAAACCACAACTTTTATGATAGTGGAAAAAAAAATTATGTGGTACATTTAAAACAGTAAAGTATCAGATTTGGACATCTTGATGTTATCGTCAGAGCTGGGTGGAAAACTGATGTGCTGTTCCAAGGCAGGGCTGGAAATGTTGTCCCATCTCAGGAAAATAAAATGCTGTCAATATATCACAAAACAATTCTTCAAAACCTAGATTGTTTCAATACAACAATTTCAAATTAAGATCTTCCATGCTGGTTTTGACTCCTTAATTTTCTTTTCACGGAACCACAGAATTGTCATGGTTGGAAGAGACCCCAAGAATCATCTAGTTCCAACCCCCTCTGCCATGGGCAGAGACACCTCACACTTGATCAGGTTGCTCAGAGCCACATCCAACCTGGCCTTAAAGACCTCCAGGGATGGGGCTTCTACAACCTCCCTGGGCAACCTGTGCCAGTATCTCACCCCCCTCATGGGGAAGAACTTCATCCTAACCTCCAATCTGAATCTACCCACTTCTAGTTTTGCTCCATTCCCCCACTCTGGTCCTACCACTGCCTGGCATCCTAAAAAGTCCCTCAGCAGCTTTCCTGTAGGCCCTCTTCAGATACTGGAAGGCCACAATAAGGTCTCCTCAGAGCCTTCTCTTCTCCAAACTTAACAGCCCCAACTCTCTCAGCCTGTTCTCATAGGAGAGCAGCTCCAGCCCTCTGATCATCCTTGTGGCCCTCCTCTGGACACCTTCCAGCACATCCATATCCTTCCAATCTTCAGATATTAGCTTTCACTTCACTTGAGAAGGTTGAAAACCCAAAAACAGTTTCTTTTTGATGCTACTTTGGAATCTGTCATTCAGACAGTTGTGAGAGCTGTTTACAACATTTCTGCTCAGAAATCTCTCAAGCTCTACCCTCTCCCATAAACAAATTCAGTTTTGACAAATGAGCATTTTCTGATAAGAAAAATTATTTCAAAGTATTCCCTGCCAGCCTTAATTGTCAGGGGGAGGCCAACACACAGGATCTTAGTCTGCATCTTTTGGCATATTTTACTTTCCTCATGGCATCATGTTCTCAGCTCTGGAGAAAACAGCTTTTCATTAAAAAAAAAAAAAAACAAAAACCAAACAATCTAATCCTTATGATTACTGCAGAAGAACCTGAAAATATGAATCTCAATGGCTAGAAAAACAAGTGCAACAGAACCCAGATTTTTTACTTCATGACATTTTTTCTTTTTGCCATTGAGCCAATTTTGCTGTTAAACCACAGCAGGAGCATTAAAACAATAATTATATCTCCTTGAAGACCTCTGACTGTGCAGCCTGGCTTTCCAATGGGAAGTATATAGAAGAGAGTTCCACCCAAAGAGTCCCTTGTCCAGATCACTGATAAAGCTATTCAACAAGACTGACCCTAAAACTGAGCCCTGGGGCCACCAACTGGATTTAACTCTATTCACCACCACTCTTTGGGGCTGGCCCTCCAGCCAGTTTTTAAGCCAGTGAAGTGCCCACTCATCTAAGCCATTTTCTCTATGAGGATGCTGTGGGAGACTGTGTGAAAACTTTAGTAAAGTTCATGTAAACAACTTCCACAGCCTTTCCCTCATCCACAAGGCAGTCCATCTTTATGCAAAGGAGATCAGGTCAGTCAAGCAGGACCTGCCTTTCATAACCCATGCTGACTGGGCCTGATCACATGGCTGCCCTGTATGTGATGTGTGGTGGCACTCCAAATTATCTACTCCATGATCTTTCCCAGCACTGAGGTCAGACTAATAAGTCTGCAGTTCCCTCCATACCTTTCTGGCCCTTCCTGTAGATGGGCATGACATTTCACAGAATCACAAAATGTTAGGGGTTGGAAGGGATCTCTACAGCTCATCCAGTCCAACTCCCCTGCCAGAGCAGGATCATTGATACCAGATCACACAGGAACGCATCCAGGCAGGGCTTGAATATCTCTAGAGAGGGAGACACCACCATAACTGCCCTGGGCAGCCTGTTCCATGGATTTCTAACTCCTCCTGTTTATTCCCCATGCTGTGTGCATTGACGTACAGACGTTTTAGAGAGTGAGCTGAGCAGGCCAATTCTACCCTGGCAGACTGGAAAACTCTGTGAGACTTCTCTGTGCTGCTGTGTCCCTGGCACGCTGCAGAGCAATGGGCTGAAAGCCCCTACTATGCCCCCATACCCTCATCTCTGGTGTGTTGTCTCTCAGTTTGTCACGTGAAGGCCTGATGATACCATTATGCCCCTTCCCCTTTGCATCTACTTGACCATTCTCAGGTCCTCCTGTGAGTCCCAGCTCATCTAGCCCTTGTGTCTTCCCCAGTGCAATCTCCAGTCAAACTGCACCTCCCCATTTAGCCAGCACTGCTGGTAAATGGTGGAAAGTGGCTCAGTGAGCACATTGCTGAGCTCCCTCAGTACCCTTAGGAGGATCCCATCTTTCTACCTAGACTTCTGTGTGCCTAAGTGGAGTAGCAGGTTGCTTACCATCTCCCCTTGGATGATGTGCCTTCATGCTGCTTCTCATCCCTGTCACCTAGCTCAAGGGGCTGGGCACTCAGAGGACAACTGATCTTACTATTAAAGACCACAGCAAAGAATCATAGAATCATACAATCATAGAACGTTTTGGGTTGGAAAGGACCTCCAAAGGTCATCTAGTCCAACCCCAGGAATTAAGTATCTCAGCTTTTTCCTTATCCTTGGTCACTATGTTTCCCTCTGCATCCAATAAAGGATGGAGATTCTCCTTAGCCTTGCTTTTGCTGTTAATGTATTTATAGAAATTTGTTTGTTTGTTTGTTTTGTTTTATTGTTTTTTTTTTAAACAGCAGCAACCAGATTAAATTCTAATTGGACTTTGGCCCATGCTCTGTAATAAAAGGTTTAAGTTGTTGTTGCCATTCTGCTAAACCAAATCTGCCATTTGTTTAGTTGCAAATAAATCTCTCGGCAAAGCTGTGTAAACAGCTGCTCCTCTTACAAAGAGAAAGGTTATCAGGGACATTAATTGGGAGTTAAATTTTGGGATATCTGAGGGAATGAAAAACTGGAAGCAAAATAAAGACAATAAGCACCAAGGAAAAGAAAAAGAAATAGGTTTGGGAATTAAAGTCTCTGTTGATGCCAATGAATTAAACATACCCTGGACACAAGGGTCAACTGGCAAGGAAAAACTTGTGTCCACTATATTAAACACTGGAAATCCTCATGGTGAGCAGGATACTGAGAGAGAAAAAACCTATTCACTGATGGCAAGCTTGTGAACATCTTAATTAACTTAAATGTCTTACCTGTCATGTAACATTTGATATCCTGAGAGTTGCTAATGGGATTGTTGTTTTTGAACATATACAGGTTGAAAGGCATTATGTTATTGCTACTCAGATGCTTCCACATGTCGTGGTCTGGACTTGTCCACCGACCCGCCAGCACATCATAGTCTCTCCGTCCCATGTGGATAAGCTTTGTGAGGGGGTCATACAGTCCTCCATGGTAGCCAATGATGATCTGGAAGTTAGGATTGGTGTCCATATAGATCTCCCCGTATGCTGTGTACAGTATCTGCTTAATCATTAAGCCAGTCCCACTGAAAACAGCCAAAGGAGTGCCAATGTTGTCACAGGCTATGTAGAATTCATCACCGCTGCTGAGCTCCATTGCAAAGAGGTGGCCTTGGAGGTCATAGTAGAGAGAGGTGATCTCGGAACTCGAGTGGTTGTATAAATGTGTGACCTTGGTGGGGTTGGTCAGGTCTGCGTAGAAGAACTGCAAGTGATGGCCATGGCTGGTTTTGCTGGAGACTCTCCTGCCTAAGCCATCGTAGCGATATTTCACGCTCCACCCATTAGCTTTATTGTAGGCTTTGACAAGCAGGCCAGCCGAATTGTACTCAAAAACATCATTGCCCCTTTGCTTCAGGAAACCATCTTCATCCATTTTGTACTGCACATCCCCCAGCCTAGTAATCCTATCCCTGAGGTCGTACCGGAGCGGTGTAAGGCGGGCACTGTTCCCCGGACTCAACAGATGCAGGTTTCCATTCAGGTCGTAGCTGTAGCGCCAGAGCGGTTTGTCATTGATAGACACTGTCTGCAGCTGGCCATCAGCATCATACTCATACGAGTACCTAGTTGTGTTTGCATAAGGGCCAACCTTCAGCTCTTTCTTGACCACTCTCCCCATGTTGTCATACTGCACAGTCATCCAGTACATGAGAGACCGGAATATCTCATACTGGACTTCTTTCATCCTGCCGTAGGCATCAAAATGTTTAGTGTGAGTCATGACAGCAGTGGTGATAATCTGGTTGATGTCGTAGTAAATGACTCCAAATTTACCAAATTGCTCAGTTTTGCCTGACACATCATCGTACCTGTAGAGATCAATGGGCAAGGGTGTCTCGTTGATGACTGCCTGCATGCTGGTCACCCGAAAGCTGTTGTCGTAGTTGTAGTCGAAGCGCGCGTTCACCATGCCCTCCTCGGTGAAGCGGAAGATCTGGCGGTCGATGAGGGGCCCTATCTGTCTGTACCTGATGGTGCACGTGAACCCTTCGTTCTGCAAGTTGATGGTCTTCAGCATCCCAGCGGTCTCGTCGTAAGTGAAGCTGATCTTTGTGGTGTCGTAGAGCATCTCGGCCAGCTTGGAGAGCTTCCCATACTTGTAGATGACACGTCTCCCCGTGCCCAGGTACAGAGTGTGGAGGAGCTGCTCGTCCTCTGTGAAGTCCTGAATGACCGAGGCGTTGCCTTCCGGTGGCCTGTAGATGTTCCTGTAGTAACCGATGGAACGGATGGTTTCTAACGTCTGCCGCGCAACGTTAGGCATGGTCACCGACGACAACCGGTCGTTCTTATCGAACTCAAAGATGTACTGTCTCTGGCTGTGAAGGAGCAGCACCATGGACTGGGTGGGAAGGAGAAAAGCATAGATTATATTCTTGGTTTTCAGGCGGAGTTATACTCAACGCCTGCAAAACCTGCAGGATGCTCGGATCCAAAGAGCGTAGCAAGTGAGACAGAAGTCTGCACCCGCAGGATTCAGCGGTGAGAGGCATGCGCTGCACGGCACATCGAGCGTCCCCAGGTAGGAGTGGGGCAGAGGAAGAAGCAGTTAATGCGGTGAGGAAGGGCTAAGTTCAGGATGCTCAGCTGATCAAATCAATACCCTGTAGACAGCTGTCTCTACCCAAATTCCCTATGCCAATAGCCTTTACAGACTAAATAAATAAAATTGCTAGAGCTACTTAAACAATGCTTGACAAAAGTGTCCCCTGACACTTTCCCATGCCCAATTAATTCATTGTGTCTCCGTATCTACTTTTACTCTCCTACTGCAAGCTCCTGTCTGCATGCTTATTTGTTCTGGGATTGTTTTTTGCATTATAAAAACTCACCCACACAGTTTGGATAATACAAGGAGCAAGCCAATACTCCTTGCTTTTTGAAAGCTGTGTTACTGCAGTTTCCTTCAACTGCCATAGAGATGGGCTTTATACAAAACTAGGGAATAAGAAATTCCAGCCCCTGGTATTCAGCATCTGGATCTGTAGGACGCTGCACAGTGGTAAACACCCAGAAGAATTTTAGTCCTATGCCAGTCTAGAGAGCACAGATTACAGAAAACCCTGCACAGTGAGCTGCTGGATTCCTGCCTCACACTTTTAAATTACATGTATTTGTTTCCTATGAGGCAGGAATGGGCCACATGATGAAGGCAGGATGTCAGACTGCATGGGTCGATTTCACATGGAAAATCCTGCTCGGGTTTCCTACTGTTCACTCCTCTGTTTTCTCCTGAAGATACTTGATATTGCAGCTAGCTCAACAAAGGGATGCTGTGCTTACAAAATCAAATGTCAAAGCTTCACAGCATTAAGACATGCTCCCAGCATGACTGGGAAGAAGTTTCTCAGGCTATTTTCAACTGCTCTTTGGTGGTCTGGCATCAAAGTTACCGTGTGCACCCTAGTGTGGGCAGAACAGGAGTTATAGGAACATAAATCAGCTGGAGGAGTGCAGCTGTACTGAAGTCAAAGGAGTAAACCTCACTTGCACCAAATGCATCATCACAGAATCATAGAATCATAGAATGTTAGGGGTTGAAAGGTACCCCTAGAGATCATCAAGTCCAACCCTCCTGCCAGGGCAGGATCATCTAGGGCAGGTCACACAGGAAAGCATCCAGACAGGTCTTGAACGTCTCCAGAGGAGACTCCACAATCTCTCTGGACAGCCCGTTTCAGTGCTCCCTCATCCTCACAATAAAGAAGCTTTTCCTCATGTGGAGGTGGAACTTCCTGTGTTCCAGTTTGCATTCATTGCCCCTTGTCCTATCACAGGGCACCACTGAAGAGAGATCAGCACCATCTTCTTGAGAGGTAAGAGGACTCTTACCTTCTCCAAGTAAGTGTAGCTCCACGATTTGCCATCAGCAAAGATCCTTGATGTAATTCTGCCAGACTGATCATACTCCATCCTTTCTGACATTGTGCCCCTCTGAATCCCTGCAATGTGTCCTCCTGAGGAATAGGTGACATTGACCCCGTTCAGCCGACTGCTGGGTGACCAGAGGCTGGGCCTCCCTGCCTGGTCATAGAGGATGCGGAGCGTGAACTTGCGGTGGTCATCATAGATTTTCTCTGTCCTTGTCACACGATCAAAGTCAAGGGACAGCAGGTTTCTGTTGTGAACCTACAGAAAAGAGATGGAGAATTAGGAAGCTGGAACTATTTCAATTACAAAGGCTATTCTTGTTTCACCAAATACCCATTTCCAGCACACTGGAGAGTATCCAGCTCTTCAGTGCTTCTGGATAAGAGGCGATTTTCATAGCAAAAAGTTGTCCTAATGCTGCTTCTGTTGACTTCAGTGAGGAGGAAGGTAGAGCAGCAGGGTACTTGTGAAACATCACCACAATGAAGGAATATTGCCCATCTCTCAAACCTATGCTTAGGATACAGCAGATGTGATTATAGACTTACAGAAGATGTAATGGAACATATCTCCACCATGAGGGTGGTGAGACACTGGCATGGGTTGCCATGGAAGGTGGTAGAAGCTTCATCCCTGGAGGTCTTTAAGGCCAGACTGGATGAGGCTCTGAACAGCCTGATCTAGTGTGAGGTGTCCCTGCCCATGGCAGGGGGGTTGGAACTGGATGGTCCTTGAGGGCCCTTCCAGCCCTGACAATTCTATGATTCTGTAACAACAACCTTTTGCAAGGCATTCTGATTACCAAGCCTGGGATAGACAGTTTTTTGCTTTCATACACATCAAAAAGCACCACTTGCAGGAAGAATCACAGAAACATTGAGGTTGGAAAAGACCCTCAGGATCATCAAGTCCAACTGATAACCCTATTCTACAAGGCTCACTCCTAAACTGTATCCCCAAGCATCACGTTCAAATGACCTTTAGACACTTCCAGGGTTGGTGACTCAACCACCTCCCTGGGCAGCCCATTCCAATGCCTTACCACTCCTTCTGTGAAAATTTTTTTTCCTAACATGAAGAAAGATGGATGTGGAGTCATCATAGCAGAAAACAGAGCTCTCATCTGAGTTTACTAACATACTGCAGGCACTGGAGGTTAAGCCTTTCCCCCAAGATAAAATATGGAGGTCCCAACCAGTGCAGATGTTGCACAGGGCAGCAACTCTCTGTGAGAGCTGGAAGTTTAGCTTCACTGTCATGGGGTTATTCAGTGTTGCATAATTACACTCCTGCTACCTTCACTGCCTCTGCATTTCCAAAGATCAAAGGTTTCTACTTCAAAGGCAGGAGCAGGAACACATTTTGATTCAGGGATTGTAGCACACAGTGATACAAAAAGGAGCTGATAACTCAGCTCATGTTTAGCCACGTGAGCAAGGCGGCTTACAAAACCACATCATCACAGCAGCAAAGCACTCAGCAAGGACAAAAGCCCCAAGCCATCCAGTATGAGCTTGCCAGTGAAGACAGCTCTTTCTCCATCCCATCAGTTCTGAATCTCTTTCAGCTGGAGAGCCCCACTTTTTGCAGGGTTCTCCAAGCTGCAGATTCTACTGGGATGAATTTCAAACTCCAAAAAGTAGATTTGGTTTTCAGTCCTCCTTGCAGCACTTTAGCTGCAGTCAGTAAACTGGGGTTTGTAGGCTGCTGCAAGGTCTTCAGAGTGCAAGTCACACATGCTGCTGCCTCCTATGCTGAGTGAAGCAAAGAATCCTGACCTGAGCACAGCTCTCAGTCCTTGTCCAGCTTTTATTTTGGCCATTATAATCTTCGAGATGTGTGATTGGATTCCTGCACTATTTTGAGGGATGTGTGAGTATCTGAGAGCTAAACAGCAGAAGAAAGGATGTGATACAGCAAACAGATAAGGGGGCTCTCATCTCTGGAGGGATGGGAGAGGGAAGGACAGGACCACTGCAATGCTTTTTGTGCTGTGTGGGCAGGTATCTGTGCTGAAACCTGGAGAATGGGGATGCTGCAAAATCACAGAATTATAGAGTGGTTTGGGTGGAAAGGGACTCTAAATATCATCTAGGTCCACATTCACCTGGCATCATCAGAGATACCTTCCACTAGACCAGGTTGCTCAAAGCCCCATCCAGCTTGGGCTTGAACATTTCCAAGGAGGGAGTGTCCACACCTTTTCTAGGCAACATGTTCCAGTGTCTCACCACCTTCGCAGTAAATAATTAAATACTTTTCCCCTAATATCTAGTCTAAATCTTCCCTCTTTAAGTTTAAAACCACCACCTTTTGTTCTATCACTATTGTCCTATCACTATACTCTCTCATCCTCTTTCCTGTAGATCCCCTTTAAGTACTGTAGGGATGCCATAGGATCTTCCTGGAGCCTTCTCTTCTCCAGGCTGAACAAACCCAAAGCTCTCAGCCTGTCCTCTTAAGTGACAAGTCCTCACAGAGGACATAAATCAGAATTGAAAAGAAGCTAACCCAGGAGCTGAGGCTGGAAGAGGCAAAATCAGAGCTGAGAAACTGGAAATGAGCTGAGGATGCATGTGGCCAGCCAAGAGAGAAGGAATCTGTGCCATGATGTAAGTGTGAAGATGATGTAAGAGGAGGCAAGTGCGAAAATGGTTTTCAGCTTGTGAATTAGAATGCAAAAAGGAAGGTATGACTTGAGCAAAGAAATGGCATGGAAAGGAGATGGTGCTCCAATTTAATGCATCTAAAATAGAATGCAAATGGGCAGAAGGAGAAAGGGAATCAGCCAACAGCCCACTGTAAGAGACAATCTGGGAAATAATTAAAAAGGTAAGTACAGATGCACAGGAGTAACTAACAGAGTCATTTGATACCTTGTAGGTCCTTGCTGCTATAAATAAACATAAGTGGCAATTGCTTGCTAAAACAACAACCCAGCAAAGCAGGAAGGAATAGGATCTCTGCCTTCCATCTATTCACAGAGCAGCTCCAGCCTGGCAGCTGCAGCTTCTTCCACTACTGGTCTCTGCCAAGAGTGCTGGAAAGAGCTCTTCCAGGGCTGGGACAGTAATCCAGGCTGAAAATGGTCCCCTTAATCCCTACGCCAGCAGCATTGCCATTCACTGTGCTGGAAGGACCAAATAACAGCTCCCAGGATAGCTCTTAAGCTCAGTCCAAATCTCTGCATCCCATTACTGGTGCCCTAAGTCATTCCACCCTCCCCATGCTCTGGCAAGCAATTTCTGCAGGACTAGTTGGAACCAATTTCCTTTTTCATTACTTTTTTTTTTTTTTTTTTTTTTTAATGATGTGATTTCTGCTGCTCTCTTGGTGTAATCTCTCTTCTCTCTGAGAAGCCCTGCAGTGCCAACAACCAGACCTCATGATGATGGGTAAAAATGAACTCTACCCTGGCAGATAGCTTCTGAAGAGGGACTAAACCTCTTTCATCCTTGTTCGAGGATGAAATCCTCGAATCATTGAATCTTCAACTAGAGCAGGCTGTGCAAATCCCCATCCAAGCTGGCCTTGAACACTTCCAGGGATGGGGCATCTATAACCTCTCTGGGCAACCAGCTCCAGTGCCTCATAATCCTCACATTAAAGAATTTCCTCCCGATCTAAAATCTTCCCTTCTTTCACTTTAAAACCATCACCCCTTGTCCTGCCACTACACACCCTTGTTACAAGTCCCTCTCCAGCTCTCTTCTAGGCCCTCTTTAAGTACTGAAACACTTCCCTAAGGTCTCCCAGAGCCTTCTCTTTTCCAGGATGAATAGAAGTGAGTTTTCTGCCGAGGCACTGGCAGGGCTGCAGGCTCCAGTCCAAAAGCTATGTTTTATGGTGAGCAGTTAAGTCAGGTGCCATCCTACATCCTGGAGTTCTTAACCTGGAACAGGGTCTGAAAAGCTCCTGCAAAAAAGCTTTTGCCCCTCAGAGCATTTGGCAAGGTTTTTGATCAGCACAGGCTCAAGACAGGGTAAATTTAAATCCACAGTTCACAGTGTATTTGATGTCCCCTTTATAATGTGTGAGAGACTGAATTCAACCCCAAGCTCATGTTCCACAGTACCTTACTCAATCCCTTAGCTTGCTCTGGAAAATCAAGAGCATATACATGCCACCGTCTCCCATTTCCCCAATGCTTCCCATGGAGCTCCTTTAGCTTAAATTAGAATTAAACAACATGCACTGATCTCCCTGGGAGCACAGGAGCACAAAAAGGGAAGATTTCTCATGAAAGCACTCTGGCAGCTTTCATCAGAGGAGGGCAAACAATACCTCTGCAGTGAGAACTCCAGGAGCCAACAGCATCCGTGTGATAAATGTCTGCCTACAAAGCAATTTCCCCAGCGAGCCATTGGGATGGCTACAGCCAGACCCTGACACCTTGAAGAAATTGTAGAGATGATGCTGGGCTGTCCTTGCTAATCAGCACACCATGAATGGTTAGCAGCACACTCCAAGAGACCTCTCTGCTCGTGTCAGTTCTGGGTAGTGTCTGGGACACTAGGCTTTGATGCAACCATTAACCTGCTGCCAAGGACTTGGGAAAAAGAAAGTGACTTACAGTTGAGCTTCCATGGTTAAACAAATGAAGGAGCTGAGCCAGCAGCTCTGTCTCTTTTGGCTGTCCTATTTGCTCCACTGTCAGAGATTATTTTACATCCTTCCTAATTGAAAAACTCAAGTTTGTTTAATGGAAAAAACAGAGGAAGGAGCTCTGTTTCTTGGAGCAGAGTTTACCTAACTCTCTCACTGCAGATGGGCTCTCTGTTGCTCTTGGCCAGTGATGGGTTGAATTTGTAGCCAGCCAATTTGCAAAGATATCTCACTGTTAGATTAAAGCAATGCAGCCTTCCATGGGAAGTGTGGATAGGAGAAGGAAAAGGGGCTACTTTAATGTATTTGTGCTGCTTTACTGCTGCCTGGACAAGCACAGAGGCAGGTCAATATTGATGGGGATGGGAAAAAGGCATCGAGGTTGGTCCTTTCATCCATGCAGAAGTCCCTGCCCTGTGCCTTATCCCTGCAATAAAGAAACATTTACATTGTCTTATTTCCTAGGGAAGCTCAAGGAGGTATCTGAGAAACTGGCTTCACAGTATCACAGTATCACCAAGGTTGGAAGAGACCTCAAAGATCATCAAGTCCAACCCATTACTACAGACCTCGAGACTAGACCATGGCACCAAGTGCCACATCCAAACGTGCCTTGAACACCTCCAGGGACGGTGACTCCACCCCCTCCCTGGGCAGCCCATTCCAGTGGGGAATGACTCTCTCAGTGAAGAACTTTCTCCTCACCTCGAGCCTAAACTTGCCCTGGCACAGCTTGAGACTGTGTCCTCTTGTTCTGGTGCTGGTTGCCTGAGAGAAGAAAGGAACCTCCTCCTGGCCACAACCACCCTTCAGGTAGTTGTAGACTACTTTATTCTGGGAGCTGGTTGAGCTCATGGCTACAGGTCACAAGTCCCCAAGAACACTGTGGAGGTGGGAGAAAGGGCTGCAACTCAGAAAATGTAGAGCCACGAGATGACGGCAGAAGGGATTCTGGTTTCAGGGGAACTCTCTCTTTTACAATGACCAGATCCTGTTCTCCTTGTCTCAGAATCTTCATGGAGTGATGCTGCAGCCTCTTTGGGCATGCTGTTTCCCCGTGGAGCACCATGTCTTTGCTGCTGTCTCATGGGAGCAGTGGGGTGAGGGAAGAAAGAAAGTAGTGGTTTACTCACATATGGCAGAAAAGGATAACATTTCCCCAAATGAACATAAACATGTTGAACTGAACTTCCCTAAGCTTCTCTCTTGCCAGGGAAAGCAGCAATTATTTCTATGAGGCAAGAGGAGAATTCTATGATTCTGTGACACACAGACTATGTTAAATGCCAGGCAATCCCCAGAGAAGCAATTAGCACCTTGCAGGGTCATGTCTTAGGGGTGCAGATGCTTCTATCCAGGTACAGACAAGCAGCTTAAAATGTCTTGTACAACCTCATCTACTCTGAACCTCCGAACAGAGCCATAACTGAGTACTTCAACCATGTAAGATGCTCTTCTGCTTCACTAGAAGGGCTCAAAATGTGAGTAAATGCTGGCAGATTTATAGGGACACAAGTAACCAGCCTGAAAACTCATTTTGCAAGTGTTTTTTTTTTTTTCAACAGCAGTACAATATAAAACAAAGGCACGTTCTGTGTTTGAATCCACTGTGAAAATCTGGGAAGAGAAAACTGATGTGGGCAGCTGAGCCGCCGCTAAATGGGTGGAAACTGCTTTGAACACCAAATAGCTGTGACACAGCTGCAGATTTCAGTAGACACTCTCATTTCAGAAAAGGACCTGCCTGATAATTTATTTGGTTACTACAATAAAATAAAACCCCCATGACAAAGCAAACAAGAAGGGCGATGCCAACCGATCTGCAGATACACAGCGGTTCCCACTGAAGGAGCAGCTTCAGCTTTCAGTAGAGTTTGCAGTTTTTCTCCTGATAACAAAATATGAGGCTACTGAGGCAAGGGGAAAAAAAGAACATCCCCTGCATTGGGGAGGCTGAGGAACAACAATTGACAAGTGTGAGTGAGGAGTTACTGAGGCAAGGGGAGAAGAACAGAGGCTGGGTTGGGGAGGTGTCCCAGGTTGGGAACTATAGGGTTAAAAAAAGTCCTCTAGGGAGTTGAAGATTGTTATTCAATCCCACAGTTCTGCTATCTCTTCATAAGCTCACGGCAAGGCCAGCTTGTTCTCCTTTCCTCCCCCTCCAGCCTTGCGTCGGGCAGGAGCTGCGTTATCGGGGCAAACATGTAAGGATAGGCCTGGTTGGGGCCTCCAGAGGCTGTGCTTAGGCCTCTTGGATGGCAGAGGCATGAAGGGGGGAGGATTGGAGCACTGGGGATGACAGATTTAGTTTTGGGTTGGGGAAAAATTCAGGGGGTTTGCTTATGGATTCTGTATCTGCTTTGTAATTTCTATCTGTAACTCTCTTTCCAAATACAATTCTGCTTTTTTTTCTCCAATTCATATGAGAGCTTCACTCTGTCGGCTCTTTAAACCCACGACAGGAGGCTAAGGAGCAACAATTGATAAGTGTGAGTGAGGAGAGATGGGACAAATCACACCAAAGTGGCAGGGGTCATGCTGCAGGGAATAAGGAGAAGTGAAGAGCAGGGACTGGGAAACACATATCCTGAAACCAGATCATTAATATTTACTGCAAAGCTTAAGTGTGAATAAACAGCTGCAGCCCTTTTGCTGTGATGGCATTATGCAGCACTAAACGTATTTCTCAGAGGCACTGAATTTGCCAGGTGCTGAGCAGCTTCTCAGGAGCTGCTCATTGGCCCATGACTCTGAGACTGGCAAGGTACAGGGTGATTGCACAGGACTTGCTCTTACCAGTTACCAGCCTCGCCAGCAGTTAGCAGAGGCATTAGAGGCTTACTGGGCAAGATCTTAAGACAGCCTTCATAAGCCTGTGGTGCATTGTGTGGAACAAGGTTTTTTCAAACAGATCACTCTCCAGCACAAACAGGACCATGCACTTCTGGAGGAGAGAGAACCTTCACAGCTGGAGCTCTTCGTAACATTTAACTTCAGGGAACAATATAAACTGTGATGCAATGCCCTGTGGGCCCAGCTCTTCAACAGATGAGCAAGTTTCAGGAATCCAGGGATTTTTCTGAGGCTACCCAGTGAACAATAACCATAGACTCATAGAAGTGGTTTGGGTTGGAAGGGACCTTAAAGGGCTCCGATTCCCCTGCCATGGACAGGGATATCTTCTACTACACCAAAAGCCCTATCCTATTTGACCTTGATTTCTTCTAGGGATGGGGCATCTGTCACCTCTCTGGGTAACTTCTTGCAGGTTCTCACCACTCTCACAGCAAATATTTTTTTCATAAAATCTATTCTAAATCTCACCTCTTTCAGTTTAAAACCATTATCCCCTGTTCTATCACTACATTCCCCAACAAAGAGTCACTCCCCATCTTCCTTACCTGCTAAAAGGCTGCAATAGGGTCTCCCCAGAGCCTTCTCTTCTCCAGGCTGAACAACCTCAAGTCTCTCAGTCTGTCCTCATATGGTTACAAAGCTTTTATTGCTCAGGTCTATTACTGCCAGCAGTACAGGCAGAAACTATCTATAATAGAGCTATATTTTATAGTTATGATCATCCCTTGCTTGCTTAAACAGCCTGACATGCTGGTTAAACCTGTGGTGTCTGATGTGAGGTAACATATTCCCAGTGATGCAGAGGACTCATCACTATCTATGATGGCTAAGAGCACACACAGAATCACAGAGTTAATCAGGTTGGAAAAGACCTTGAGATCATCAAGTCCAACCTATCACCCAACACCATCTAACCAACTAAATCATGGCACCAAGTGCCACATCCAGTCTCTTTTTAAACACTTCCCGGGACAGTGACTGCACCACCTCCCTGTGCAGCCCATTCCAATGCCAATCACTCTTGCTGGGAAGAATTTTTTCCTAATATCCAGCCTAAACCGCCTCTGGTGTGGCTTGCNTCTGGTGTGGCTTGAGACTGTGTCCCCTTGTTCACCAGCTCATAAGGAGACATATTCAAGTCACAAAGGTTGTGTCACTGAGGATGAACAGCCAGTTCTTTGTCCTGCAGCCTCACCCCTACCGCAGCAATGTGAATCAGTCCTTTCCCTTCCTGTCAGCAGACTGGGGACTGCTGAGCTGGGAACTGGTGTCCAAGACTGCTCACGCTTTTCACTTACCCTCAGGCGACGCCCGAAGACGGTGACCTGCCCTCTCGCTTGCTCCTTCCTCTGCCTCCACTCCACAAGATTGAGGCCGTTGTCGATGGGCAGGGTGACATTCCTCTTCCCCACCGTGGGGTTGACGGTGCCAGCCAGCAGATGCGGCTCTGTCTGCAGGGCCACCTCCATGCCATTAGCAAGCATCAGTCTGAGAGAGCCATCGGCACCGATGTAGTAGCTGTTCCGGACTTGGTCTGAAAACAGAAACAAGAACTTTTCCTAGGGCTCCCCAGTCAGCCAGCTCCAACCCTTCCTTTGCTTCCTCACTCAGGCTTCATCAGAACTTCCAATGGCTATAACCAAGTGCACTCTCTCGTTCGCCCATCCTGCTCACACTGAGCAAGAAGGACTGTGTCAAGACAGTCAGTGTAAAGATGGACAACCTCTTTTTCATTCTGATGAGGTTCCAGAAAAGTCTTACACAGACTAGAAAAGGCACTGGTGGAAGAGACATGTAATACTCTAGCAAAGGACACAGATTCAAACGTATTCCTCTAAGCTAAAACATTGGATGGTGACATATTTGCTTTAAATCACATTCTGGCTGAGACCTCCCTCATTTTTATATCCTAAAGATCCCAGTTTCACTACTGTCTATGAAGAAGTAGTGCCACCTACATTCATCATCTTGTTCACCATTCTCACAAGGACAGGAAATTGCACAAGTTTAATGCTAACCAGTTCTCAAGCAACAGCCAAACTCTTCCACTTGGGAAATTTTTCTGAAGGGATTTTTTTCAGAAGTTCTCATGTTTGGAGAAAAAAAAGGCCCCAGACATCTCTGTACATCTGACATCTCCTAGCTTCTGGAAGATCAGTAGATTCTGAGGCCAGGATTTGGAAATTTAGCAGTGAAAGAGTAAGATCCCTCCACATTATTTTATAAACTGGACAGGTCCTGTCCTTTGAGTCTCCAGCTGACATTGCTCTCTGCGGAGCAGAGCTCATGAAGAGTGAGAAAGCATGAGAGTAGCCTGGAGGAGAGAAGACTGAGAAGGGATCTTATAAGTGCATATAAATATCTGAAGAGTGGAAGTCATGACAATGGGGCTGAGGTCTTTTCAGTGCTGGCCAGGGATAGGACAAGGAGCAACAGGTACAGACTAGAACACAGGAGGTTTCACTTGAGCTTAAGAGAAAGCTTCTTTCCCTTGAGGGTGCCCATAGAGGTTGTGAAGTCTCCTTCTTTGGAGACTTTCCAAACCCACCTGGATGTGATCCTAGGCATACCTGTGTTAGCAGGGGGCTTGGATTGGGTGATCCCCAGAGATGCCTTCCAACCCCTACCATTCTATGGTTCTATGAGACTCGCTGAGAGCAGAATGGCTTTACAAAGCACATTATAAAAACATTGCCTTATCTGAAGCTCCTCAGAAGATGGAAAATATGACAGTTTCTGTCTCCTAGGCTGCCACAAATACCTAATTGTGAATAAAACCAGCCATTAAAAATGCATGTCAATTGCTTTTCCGTTCTGAGGCAAGTTGGGTTTAGTTTGCCAGTTACTCTGCTCAGCAGGAAACAAGATCACAGCAAAATTATTGTCTCTTGTCTGGACGAAGTAGATCAGCAAAGAGCACAGGCTCCTATGATTAGGGAAGGAAACTTGACACCAGGTGGTCTTTTTTTATTGTGAGTCTGATCTTACTCCCGATGTAGCCAGCTGGAGTCTTGCCACACTGATCTCAGCAGGACTGCAGCTCAACTTACTGTACACAGTAGTGCTGGTCTGGAGCTGCTGTGGCACTGGATTTTTGGCACGCATACAGCAGTGACCCACAGCATAGATCCAAGTAGTTCAGCTGTACCACTGAGTATTTAAGTTGATAGTCTTTTGACGTGGAGTCCAGCAGGAGCAAAACCCACTCCACTGCAAATGGAGAGAAGTGGGACAGGCAGCTGGCTGTCCCTATTCCATCCTTAGATGCCTGGTTTGGTGAGAAATCAAATCAGTGATATGTCTCTGCATAGCTGATATATTCCTCCCTCCTTCATCCTTCACCAGGAAGCAGGGGGAAGCCTGAAGGTCTCCATGAAATTCACTGGATATGTGATGTTCCCTTTGTGTGACATAGAAAGGCAACTCCACAACCTCTCTGGGCAGCCTGTTCCAATGCTCTGGCACCTTCACAGAATCACAGAACCACAGAATCAGAGAATCACAGAATATTAGAGGCTGGAAGGGACCTCAAAAGATCATCTAGTTCAATTCCCCTGCCAGAGCAGGATCACCTATCACCTTCACAGGAAATAAGTATTTTCCTCATGTTCAGGTGGAACTTCCTGTGTTCCATTCTGTGCCTGTTGCCCCTTGTCTTTTCACTGGGCACCACTGAAGAGTCTGGCTCCATCCTCTTGATCCCTGCCCTTTAGATACTGATAAGCCTTGATAAGATCTCCTCTAAGTCTTGTCTTCTCCAGGCTAAACAGCCCTCACGCCTCTCAGCCTTTTCTCTTCAGAAAGGTGGTTTCAGCCCCCTCATGGGTTCCAGTAGCCATCTGATGGACTCTTTCCAGCATTTTCTTGTCTCTCTTGAACTGGGAAGCCCAGAACTGGACACAGTACTCCAGGTGTAGCCCCACTAAGGCAGACTAGAAGAGGAGGAGAACTTCCCTTGACCTGCTGGCCACATTTTTCTTAATGTATCCCAGGAGACTACTGGCCTTTTTGTCCATAAGAGCACAGTGCTGGCTCATGGTAAACCTGTTGTCCATCAGGATTCCCAGGTACTTCTCTGCAGAGTTGATTTCCAGCAGGTCAACCCCCAACCTGTACTGGTGTGTAGGGTTATTACTTCCCAGGTGCAGGACCCTACACTTGCCCTTGTTGAATCTATCTTAAGACAAGTGTATTTCTTTAGATCCAAACAGTTTCATAATTTCATACCTCTGAAGGCAGCTAAGCTGTTTGTAACACTCCATGTCCCAACAGCAAGAGTGTCCCTGTGCTGGAGGACAGCACAATGATGCAATCAAATGTGGCACCATTATGTAACTGTGCCTTCAGCCCTGGGTCTATCAATCATATCACAGTCAATTATCTCATGAAAGGGCCTCCAGCAGTGGGCTCTATTGCTTACTTAGGGTCTTGAGGTGAAGCCAACCTCACCTCTGTGCAGCTGCCAGGCATCTGAATACATGTGTCTGGGCTGGAGTGAGGTAGGTTGGATCTGCTTTGCAGGGTGAAGGAAAGAATAAGAAAGTCATTGTGCTCCCCTATGGGAATAGTGAGGATGGATTGAAGGTGCTGCCAAGTTTGCTGATGACACCAAACTGGGAGGCTTGGCTGAGACAGC
The DNA here is from genome assembly GCA_013399055.1 of Ramphastos sulfuratus. Taxonomy (NCBI): domain Eukaryota; kingdom Metazoa; phylum Chordata; class Aves; order Piciformes; family Ramphastidae; genus Ramphastos; species Ramphastos sulfuratus. The sequence continues at coordinate 107,936 of WBNM01023976.1, read as the reverse complement.
CAAAGGCTGTGCAGCCATTCAGTGAGACTTGGAGAGACTGAGAGTTGGGCACAGAGGAACCTAATGAGGTTCAACAAGGCTAAGTGCAGAGTCCTGCACCTGGGAAGGAACAAAAAACTGCACCAGTACAGGTTGGAGGTGATCTGCTGGAGAGCAGCCCTGTGGAGAAGGAGCTGGGAGTGCTGGTCGCTAAGCTCTCCATGGGACAGCAATGTGCACTTGTGGCCAAGAAGGCAAATGGAGTCCTGGGGTGCATTAAGAGGAGTGTGTCCAGCAGATTGAGGGAGGTTCTTCTCCCCCTCTACTCTGCCCTGGTGAGACCTCACCTGGAATATTCAATCCAATTTTGGGTTTCCCAGTTTGGGAGAGACAGGGATCTGCTTGAGAAAGTCCAATGGAAGGCTATGAAGATGACTAAGGGGCTGGAGCACTGCCCTGTAAGGAGAGGCTGAGGGACCTGGGGCTTTTTGTTCTGGTGAAGAGAAGAATTAAAGGGGATCTAATCAATGTTTATAAATATCTGAGGGCTGGGGGTCAAGAGGGAAGGGACAGACTCTTCTCAGTTATGCCCTGTGATAGGGCAAGAGGCTACAGATGCAAGCTACAGCAGAGGAAGTTCCACCTCAACATGGAGCAAAACTTCTTTACAGTGAGTGTGACAGAGCACTGGAAAGGGCTCCCCAGGGGGGTTGTGGAGTCTCCTTTTCTGGAGACTTTCAAAAACTGCCTGGATGCATTCCTGTGCAAACTATCCTAGGGGATCCTGCCTTGGCAGGAGGTTTGGATTCAATGCATGGAGGTCCCTTCCAACCCCTACATCCTGTGATCCTGTGATCCTCTCAGAGCCACCTGGAGGTGTTTAAGGATAGGTTGGATGAGGCCTTGAGTGACCTGCTCTAGTGGGAGGTGTCCCTGCCTATATAGAGGTTGGAACTAGATGATCTTTGAGGTTCCTTCCAATCTAAACCATTCTATGATTCTCCAAAGGCAGGAAAACCAGTATTGAGGCACAGCAGACAAAGTTTTCTTCTAGAAACACTTGCTGCTGTTACAGAGAGCAGGAGGGGAATCTATGTCCCAGAGATGTGGGGACAAATGTGATGCTGGAACATGCTGGTGCCACATGGAATGTTTTGTTTCCCACAAGGGGAAATGATGTTTGACACCCCATTGTCATCAGGCACAGACTACGAGTGAATGAGAGCAGGGGAGCGAAAAAAGCAAAGGGTTTGATGATACTTTTCCTTTCTCCAAGGCCCAGGGAACAGGAGTGGTGGCTCACCCTGACCCTAAGGAGGCTTCAGTGTTCAGAAAATGGAGATTCAGTCTGGCACAGTTTGTCCACTACAACTTCTACCCCTACCAGCATGTCATCACAGTGTTCTCTTTAAGTTTAGTCCTCTTTTCTTTCCCATTTCATCACCTTTTCCTCCACCTCATCAATCCTCCACTTCCTCACCTTACCATCGCCAGCAGAACTGTGCTCATTTCCAACAGCCACAAACTGGTTTCCCCAGTCCAACCCTGGCTGCTCACCTGTCCTTTCTCTTTTGTGCCTCTCCACATCAGCCCTTTAGCTCAAAACCAGAACTATTTGGGATAGGGATGGCCATTTCTCTAGATGCTTCCTTGTGAATGTTTGAACAGCCAGAGAAAAAAGAATCAGAGAGATTTCCAGTAACCAGCTGGAAGCCTGTTCCAGGACAAAAGTAACTGTTAAGTTGGAAGCCATTAAGAGAATGAAGCAAAGGGGTCAGCTGGAAGTGTGGCTTAGATTTATGCAACCCTATTTGTTATAACAATAATGGTAATGATGACGGAGGACTGCGGTGCATAAGGACTGCACAGCAAGGGGACTGGCTGAGAATGAAGCAGAAAACAGCTGCAGAGCAGCCATGGTGAGAGGGAATGTGGCTGAGTAGGTGTCGGTGTGTGCCTGTACCAGCATGTGGGGAGCTCTGGGAAGTAGAGGATGCAGGTGATGGTTGATGCTGGGATTATCAAAACGATGCCTGTTTCCTGATGCATAATCCATGGCGTGCAGTTTGGCTGGGACAGGGACAGTGGCCCCAACTCACCTTGGAGCAGGGTGTAGAAGGCTCCAGATGCTGATAAATTAGTGGTTATTGTGACATCATCTTTGCTGGAGGTCTCCACCTGGACATGCACGGAGCTGTCGGTGTCGCTGCGGAAGCTGCTCACTTGGCCGGTAGGGAAGGTCACGTTGGTCAGGCGGCCGAAGCTGTCGTACCTGAAAGGGAGGATGGAGTGAAGTCAGCAGCAGCCACAGAAGGATACAGGACTCACCCTGTAATTCAGAGTCTTGAAGCCTCCACCCAGATTTTTTCCCACAGAAAAACACCATTGCTGTCAGACTGTTTTGAATTTTTTGGCTTCTTGAGAAGAAAATCACAGCTTTTAGCTGAGGAAAATCAAGCAAACAGAAAATGACTAAGTAAGTATTAGCCTGTATTTCCTATACTTATCACCTACACTGTGCTTGTTTACAAGAGTAACTTTATTTCCCATCCCCTGTGCTGTGGCTTATGGAAAAACACTGGTCTGTGAACCCTGTCTTGCAGAACCAGGAGTTTCTGAAGGCCACTAACTCTTTTGTGTGGTTGTTTCATGAGCCCTTCGGTGAATTTTTTTTTTATATATATATATTTTCTATCTTATTTTAAAAGCTAATATTAAGGTAGTAGTAAGGATCTGGCAAATTTGCCACATCAGGTAGAGAAGCATCTATTGCAAATAGTGTGTAGAGCCCTGAGCACAGCTGAGACCCCCATGTCTACCTTTTCTGTTCATAGGTCCATCTGGAAGGACCAACTTCAAAGTGTGAAAAAGCAGTCCAGTTTTCACCCCTACTGTGTCCTTGGCTTTTCCAATGAGGGAATCAACATAAGCACCATCTGGGAAGGTTTCTGTGATGTGGACACCTGTGTACCACAACCCAGATGAAATAAGCTACAAGACATGCAGGTCCAACAGAAGTTAACAAGCTGGGGGCTTAATTTTCAATAAAAAGGACCAGACACTTGTGTCTAGAGGCCTCCTGAGTTGACAGAGCAAACACACCATCCTGCCTTCCATTTGTGACACTGCAAAAAGGGTGTCCTTGGGTCACAGACTGAGCTGAAAGCAGAGTTGGCAAAGGACTTTTGGAGTGAGGCTATTGTAGACTGAGATGGACAGCAGCAGAAAGCTCTGCTGGCTTATCTCTGTTGGACTTTCTGATTCTCAGGGTAGCCATGGATGAGATGGACCCTCAGAGAAGGGATATTTAAACAGGGAGAAAGTAGAAAAAAATCCAGCAAAAGCAATCAGTCACTTTTTTTTCAAGTGCTGCCCACATATCATTTAAGAATGATTTATATGATACCAAGAAAACATATCACTGAGGGATGCAAAGTGAATAGTGGGTGAGCAGATAGGATGTGTTTTCCTACAACACCCAGGGGTAAGCCTTTGATGGAGCACAGTGTCTAGTGAAGGGCAACATTCCTCAGAATGATAAAGTGATGTAAATGATACATTAAGGATAACAAGCTTAGAAAACACGGTCCAAGAGGCAAAGCCACCAAAAAAAAAAATTAGTTTATTTAGAAGAGAAGCAAACAAAGAAGTGGGAAGACACTACCTTGACAACAGTTGCTCTGAAGAGGATTCTAATTAGTTGTTTGTCATGTCTGTTGTGGATGTGACAAAAAGTAATCAGCTTGAATGGAAACAAGGAAGGTTCAGGTCAGAAGATGGAGAATGTTTTCCAGCTATGGCTGCTCAAGCAGAGGAACAGATGGAGTGCTGGAAATCCCATTGCCCAGTGCTTTTAAGAATAGGTGAGAGAAATATGTTACTGTCTGGATACAGTTATCAGACCTCAGAGGGAGTAGATGGTTGAGGAGCTCTTGATCGTCCTCTTCAGGATTACTCTGAGATGGGGAATATCACGACAGACCCCAACAAATAACAGAACAAGATGGATAAGGACAAGGGAGAGAGGAAAGAAGAAAAAGTACTCTTGAAACTACAGCTCATGGAAGACCCAGAAGCAGCCATTGGACTGGCTCTGAACTGTGCAGAAAAAAATTAACCTCCTCTTCCACTGTCTTTTTTTCCCCAGTTTTGCAGACAGTGCTGGTACTTCACTTTTGACACTCTTCTGGCAGTGACTCAGTGTGAGGAAGGGCTGTTTGAAAAGGTGATTTTTGCCCAAGTTTAATATTTAGTGTATGACGACTAAGTGGGTGAGCTCATTGCAAGTCACTCCAGCCCTTGGGTTTGGAGAAACCATTGCATAAGGTTTTTCTTGGCCAATGGGCAGAGCGGGAGGTCAGAAGTTAGAAGCATTTGGCTCTCCACAGTGTCAGCCTATCAGTGGTGGCATCATCCACACACAGATGATGGAGCAGCCTTACCCTTTCCCTCCAACATCTTGGTGATCAAGCAGCTAATCACAAAACAGAAAAGAAGGAAGGAAAAGACAGATGAATTCAGAACTGCATTGCAGGGGTTTGGCAGAGATCAGCTAAAGCTTTTCCAAGCAGCTAGCAGCACACAGCTTGGATCTGAACTGAACCTCCTTGCAACAGCCAGAACTGAAGTGCTCTCAGCACCAAACGCTTTGCTCCAGGTTTGTGGCTGTCCTGTTTGCACTGAGATTGCCATGTGTTTTGATTGTGCTTTCTGCACAGTATCTCCACACCTCCTCCTAAACCAGCATGTGAGCCTTCATCTGAAAACATCACAGGTTCTATCTTTACCCCATCTGCTGAGACAGGACACAAGGGACATGATGTAGTCCTCTCACTTAAGCAGAAGAAACTGAGATGGAGAGCAGCAGAAAGCTCTGCTGGCTTATCTCTGTTGGACTTTCTGATTCTCAGGGTAGCCATGGATGAGATGGACCCTCAGAGAAGGGATATTTAAATAGGGAGAAAGCATTAAAGGTGTGCTGTGTAATATCCCAAATTCTTTCTACCATGACATCAACAGTCCTATGAACAAACCGGTCTGAACCATAAAGGTAGACTCAGATCTCAACTGCTCAGAAATTAAGGGAAGATGGTTCAGAATCTGGGATTTTTGACTTGGTGGGATTAGTAACTGTACAGAAGTTATTTGTGTTGCTCTTTTTTTTTTTTTTTTTTTTTAATGAACTGCCCCCGATACTGGGCCTGATTCACCTCCTAAAAATAATGGCACAAAGCTAGACACACTGCATTGAAACCTAAGGGGTGGGTTTGGTTCCAGGTGTAATCCCAGGTGTGAGTGTGAAAGGAAGCAAGTCCACAGATTAGGGAAAGGAGAGTGAAAGCCAGAATAGGTGCTGAGAGCTTGTTCATGCGATGGACTTGGATGCCATTTCATTTATGTGCTGACTCAGTGCCCTGTGAGTCACACAGAAGCATAAAATGGTTTTGGTTGGAAAAGACCTTTGAGATTATTGAGTCCAACCATTATCTAACTACCAAGCCTGGTGCTAAACCTTGTCCCTTGGCACCACATCTATCTTTTATCCTAATTGAATGATGCTCAGCACCATGCTGAGAGTCAGCACTAAACTTATACTCCATGCAAGCCCTACTTAGGTACTCCAAAGAGAGCCTCAGCTAACAGTCTCAAGTAGCTGCAGACACCATGCTCCTTAAACTCTATTCCTGGATATCCAGCTCCCAGCATGCTTACAAAGGGTCTTCTAGCTCTCTTCTGGGCAATCGTTTCAGTAACCTCTACCTGTGCAAAATGGATTACAACATAATGCTGGTGCCTAGACCTTTGTGTATATACTCTTCTATTTCAGTCAAAATGAGTGAGTACAATAGGCATAATTTACACAGTTACATTTTTATAGCTACAGAAAACTCATTCTACAGCAGAGAACTTCACCAAGAGCAAGGACTTCCATCTGAGACTTTGGGCCCTGAGAAGCAAGGGTAGTTTTGGACCAGAACAGTCTGGAACTGTGTGCTGGAATTGGTTTAAGATGTCTGCACATTTATATTAGACTTTTGGCACCTCCTTAGCCACCTCATTAGCCTCCATCAGAAGGAACCTGGACCATCTGTGTTTTCTGCATTTGCACAAGCTGCTGCACCTCCACCCAGCAGCCAGGCAGGGCCCTTCCAAGCACTCGCTTTGGGGGTGGCAGCTCACCTCTTTGCAGCTGCAAGGAGGTCATGCCTAACAAAGGGAGAAATGAGGGGAGGCAGCACAATTAGACTGTTCCCATTTTTACTATTATTTTTAATTGGTGGCAGATGAAGTGTAAAACACTCGTGCCCAGACAAAAACTCCTTTTAGCACTGCGGCGGCAATGCAAGAGGTGTGGGAAGCTAGTTAGCATGGACACACACAGTGTTTTCCTCTTGGCAAGCAGTTCCTTTTTGCTGTTTTACTCAGGAATGGAGCACTTTTCCCTCCACCCTTTCCCTTGATAAAGATCACACAGCACATACCTGTTATCATCTATCACATAGTAACAGATGCAGCAGCTTAAAGGCTTGCACAACTCAAACTGATAATGTGCTTATTAACAAGTTGAATGAGTCAATTCTTTCTACCTCTGCTTTCAGCCCTAGAAAGGCACTTATAGGGTACATCCTCTGCTCAGAAAGGAAGGCCAAGAGGCTGGTTCTTAGGTAGCTGCAGGTGTGCCCTGGTATTTGCAGTAAGATAAATCTCTCCTAGTCACCTCATTTTGTAGGTAAGCTGCCTAGGCCTGTTTCCAGAGTCTCAGGATTTAGGGGTGGACCAGTTTTCATCGCAGCCTAAGACTTCTGTGTTCTCCAAATGCTCTGAAAGCAGTAGAATTAAGGACATGCTGAACCAGGGGAGAGCACACAGCAGCCACTCGGAGCAATGAATTCATCACCTGCTAACACAGCTGCTGCCTCCCATTCAAACCTGCTGCAAAGACCCAGCGCTCACAATTACGCTGACAATTATTAGGCCAGCAAAGGAAGCCGTTGCCATCCGTTCCCAATTGGAAATGTATTTAGCTAAGGTTCAATGCACAGAATTAAAATGGTATTTGGTGCTTATGAGGCCTAATTGTTAGCTTGTAAACATTCAGAGCTTTCATTTATCACATTACCATTGTGCAGAGACCTGGGCCCTGGGAATTAAAAAGAGCATTCGAAGTACCGTCTATTCAGAAATCAATTCCTTGCCTGAGTCTCTGGGTTTCCTCATTTTAGCTTTTTCACATTTCATCAGCCTTTTAAAACTACAAGTCAAACAGATTGGAAAAAAATCCACCTTGATAATATTGCATTTAGTGCCAAAGTGTCCTAATGTACCTTCCAAGCTGTATTTTGCCTGTGATTATACAGGCACGCACCCACCACCTCCGAACAAGCTCATCTCCTCCCAATTTTTCAAACAACATTAAACACAACATTAAAAGCAAATCCATAGCAGACAAACTGATCCCACACAANCTTCCAACCTTACCATTCTATGATTCTATGATTCTATGATTTATGAAGGTTAAGTCCTCTCCACGGTGACACAAGGCCAGGCTGCAGCCACTGTCTGCAGAATTTTGCCAGAACAAGGAGAGGAAGATCTCCCTCTCTCTAGTTTTATGATACTCGTAATTTGTTTGGTTCTCAACTGAACTCTGACAGCAGGCATTCATTTCAGGCTCAAAACATGACTTAGAGTTGCATGACTACTGGACAAGTACTATTGTATCATGGCTTTTACCAGAGTTTCACCTAACTTCTTCAGAGGAGCGATGGCAAGAACCTACTTTGTCATGAAGAAGTTGTGGAGCAAAGAAATCTTCCTAAAAGAGATGGGAAAGTAAAATCATAGAATAGCTTAGGTTGGAAGGGACTTCAGACATCATCTACTCCAACCTCTCCATCATGGGCAGTGATGCCTCTCAACTAGACTCAGCTGCTCAAGGCCTCATCCAACCTGGCATTGAATAACCCCAGGAGGAGGCATCCACAACCTCCCCGGGCAACCTATTCCAGAGTCTCACCATCCTCTACTGAAGGGGGGAGTGGGGAAATAAAAGCCACAAATGTTTGTCATGCTTCAGGAGCAGAAGGATATGTTCAGTTAAATTACTCTAAACCAAGGATGCCACTGAATACCATCAGGAGATAAAGGGATGTTATTGATAAAGTAGCTTTTCTCTGAGGCAAGAGGTGGCTACTCTTCTCAAGGCAGTAAGTGTTCATTTTATCTCTGCTTTTTTGATTAAGACAAAGAAATAAAATTGCCAAGCCTTCACACCAACTACAAGGCAGGCTGAGTCTGCATCTCACCATGAGGTAGATGCTGACCACAATGCCCAATTCTAGCACCCAAGTTGCCCAGACCAGAGTGACCAAACACTGCTGGTGCTGAGGTGGGACCTCTGAAGAGTCCCGAGGGTCATTGGGAAGCCATCCAAGGTCCTCCTGCATTCTCAGTCCAGCTGGCTCCTACCTTCCATTCATTTACAGTGTGTGAGGTTTGGCAGAGTTTGATTCTCTGTAAAACACTACCAGTCAAAGCTCACCTTACCTCCCATCTGAAGATCTGGCTCCACATGACTCTTTGCCCTCCAGGCATCAGTGAGACACTTCTTGGGCAGCCCATGAAAAGGTTTTGAATTTCTGGGTTTGGCTGCAGTGATGTTTAAGTATTTCATGCTGTATGGCAGGAGGTGACCTTCGAAACTAATTGGGCACGCAAAGGACCTAAGTGAAAGAGCCTCATCTGGGCTAAATAATGCATAGAAGGTTTGACTTTGGCTCAGAGGGAAATTGAATTAACATACAGTGATACCATCTCAATGAGCTAATCAAGGTAATTGCCCTATTCTTGATTTAAACAAATACATTAATGAGAATTTCCAGATTCTGAAGCAGATAAACAGCAACTGCTAAGAAACTCCGTAAAGGCTGGCAGCAATTTTTTCAGGTCAAGTGAAAAAGCAGCAGGCACAAAGCAGTCAGTAGTCACACAGCATCCTTTGTCTTTGACTTGAGGAGCTGAACAACAAGAAGCTGTTCCCCTGGCACCACTTCCAGATCAACTTCCTTTGCTGCTGATTATCACTGTCACAGGTTCAACGGGAAGGCAAGTCTTTAATCCAGTTACTGGACAAGCTGAGCTGCGCTGCATTAATTGACAGTGAATGTCAAGCTCTCTGCAGAGGCACAGAAAGTCTACATAATGCTAAAATCCTCAAAGAAGTCCTAGATAGGCCTTTGGGGACAGGCTAATTACTGCAGGGAGCTAAGTTTCACTCTCAAAGGAAAGGGAAACTGCACACCATTACAGACTGAACCTTACTCAGCTCTAAACCCAATAAAGCAGGATTGTTAGAGCAGGCTTTGGTGTAGGATGTGTGAAAGGAAGAGCTGTAAGCAAGTCTGTCACCGTCTGAAGACAGCACCTGTCTCCTTCCCTTACAGAAATGAAGAGCCAACCATGCCAGCCTAGCCCAATTTCTGGGAGGACCTGGATTCCCTAGTATGCCCTGGACACACTGAATCACGGAGTCTTATAACTGTTAAGGTTGGAAGAAACTTTTGAGACCATCAGGTTCAACTGCTTGCCTACAGCTCACAATCCCACCCCTATTCCTAAGCTACTACCACTAAATCACATCCCTGTGCACAACATCCATGCATCTTGTAAATACCTCCAGGGATGGTGATTCCATCCCCTCCCTGGGCAGCCTGCTCCAGTGCCTGATAACTCATTCTGTGAAGAAACGTTTCCTAATATCCAGCTTGAACCTCCTCCTGGCACAATTTGAGCTTGTTTTCTTTTGTTCTCTCATTTGTTCTATGTGAGAAGAGACTGACACCTACCTCACCCCAATCTCCTTTGAGGTAGCTGTAGAGGGTAATAAGGTCTCTCCTCAGCTTCCTCTTCTGATGACTAAATGCCCTCAGTTCCCTCAGCTGTTCCTCGTAAGACTTGTGTTCAAGGACCTTCACCAGCTTAGTTGCTCTCCTTTGGACATGATCCAGCACTTCAATGTCCTTCTTGTAGTGAGTGGGCTCACTGCCAAAGTACTGACTTCCAGTACTCCAGTACATAGACTCCATGTACTCTGTCAGCATGGGGGTCAGTCTTTTCTCCCAAGTAACTAGTTAGAGGACAAGAGGAAATGGCCTCAAGCTGCACCAGGGAAGGTTTAGTTTGGGTATTAGGAAAAATTTGTTTACTGAAAGAGTGGTCAGGCACTGCAAAAAGGCTGCCCAGGGGAGTGGGAGGTGTTAAAAAAACATGTAGACAGGACACTTCAGGACATGGTTTAGTAGGCACAGTGGTGTTAGGTCAACACTGATGATCTTAGAAGTCCTTTCCAACCTTAATGATTGTATGCTTCTATGTTACAGCTCTTTGCTGTGCTATTATAAAGTCTGAGAAATGCCCTGGGAAGAGCACCAATAAAGGGAGGGCCAGGAATGCTGAGCACACACATATGTAGTGGTGCCACTCTTGCAAGCATTGCCATTCACCTTGTTTGGTGGCTGGTCAGATAAAGGCAAATCTTAGAAGGACGTCAGCGGTGCAGTGTAAACTTGCCAGGTGAAGTTACATTTACTCTTAACATTTTAAACAGTGGTGTCCATAAGCAACTCTTACATGCTGTGAGAAACATGAAGCTTTTCCTCAATCAGATTTGATCTCTTCATGTCCTTGGCCACAAGAAAAACAGAAATATGAGCTTCACATTCTCCCCTCTCCTCAAGCAGGATGGAACATTACTCAGAGCACCTCCCAGCTGCTCAGGATCATGGGATTTATTTCACTGAAACTTCCTCAATGTATATTTCCTGATGTTCTGATACAGAAACCAATAACTTGGAGGTATTGAATGCTGGTTTGGTTTACGCTATCTTTTTTTACTTCATGGATGTCAGAGAACTTAGATTTCACAGAATCATAGAACTTTAGAGGTTGGAAGGGACCTCCAGAGATCATGAAGTCCAAGCCTCCTGCCAAGGCAGGATCACCTAAGGTAGTTTTCCCTGCTGCTCTGTGTAACAGCAGCAAGTGTTCCTAGAAGAAAGCTTTGTCTGCTGTACCTCAATACTGGTTTTCCTGCCTTTGGAGAATCATAGAATGGTTTAGATTGGAAGGCACCTCAAAGATCATCTAGTTCCAATCCCTTCCCCAACAGGCAGGGACACCTCCCACTAGAGCAGGTCACATCCAACCTAGCCTTAAACACCTCCAGGTGATTCTGAGAGGATCACAGGATCACAGGATGTTAGGGGTTGGAAGGGACCTCCATGCATCGAATCCAAGCCTCCTGCCAAGGCAGGATCCCCTAGGATAGTTTGCACAGGAATGCATCCAGGCAGGTTTTGGAAGTCTCCAGAGAGGGAGACTCCACGACCCCCCTGGGCAGCCTATTGCAGTGCTCTGTCACCCTCACCCTCACCCTCTGTCACCCTCACAAGTTTCTCCTCATGCTGAAGTAAAACCTTCTCTGCTCAAGTTTGTATCCATTGTTCCCTGTCTTATTGCTGCAGACCACCGAAAAGAGATTGGCCTCATCCACTTGACACCCACCCCTTAGCTATTTGTACACACTAACCAGATCTCCTCTCAGCCTTCTCTTCTCCAGACTAAACAGCCCCAAGGCTCTCAGTCTCTCTCCATAGGGGAGATGTTCAGGTGCTCCACTCATCCATGTGGCTCTCTGCTGGACTCTCTCCATCAGGTCCCTATCCCTCTTGGACAGATTTCACCCTATCATGCCCTGCAGTTTGTGTTTGACTCATGCAAATCTTACGTCTGGTGAGAATATATCTTAAGAATAGAGCATTCAGAGACATGGTTTAAGCCACCAAGAAATGGAGAATATACTATTTCTCGTGGGTGCTCACTCTACTGGTTAGATAGTCTCAGCCTTAAAAAGTCATGCCTTCCTGTCAGCTTGATTATCTCTAGCTTTGCCTTCTAGCCCTTTACCCTTCTCACACCTTTCTCTGAGAGACTAAGAGCAGCGATAGGTTTGTGCTGACATGCTGTGATCAAGACACTTCCAAGTCTTCTTCATGTTAAGATAAAAAGATCAAATCTTCTTAGTTCTCCATCTTAATGCACTTTCTCCCCATGAATGCCTTTTTGTTGTGTTTTTCTGCACAGCCTTCAACTTTTACTGTCCTTCACATAATGCAAACATCATAACTGACAGTATTAGTCTCATCAATGCTGTACAGGGATAAAAAACAGCTTCCTACTACCCACTGCAAGTAGAGCTGGACAAGTAAATCCACTCATTTTGTTTGTCCATCTAAATGACAAGTTAGGTAGTCTTGCAATGGAATTACAGAATCATAGAATCAGAATGATAGACTCATTTAGGCTGGAAAAGACCTTGAGGATCATTGAGTCCGACCATTAACCCAGTACTGACAAGTCCAATGCTGAGGATCACACTGAATGACTTGATGCTTTGTTCACTATGACCTCTGAGATCCAATGCTCATCCCAGTTCTCCAGATGTGGCCTGTTTCCTTGTGCATCCTGGCATTAGACTGTGTAAGAATTTATTTTGTTTAAACATAACCTACTTGTTAAGCAATCTAAGTTATCTCACCTTCAGTTACTAATCTTATCATTTCATCAATTCTAATATTATATTTCCCCCCAGATAATGCATGCAAAACCTGGGTAGAATCAGTCCCTGCCAATTCATCCCTAACAACCTTGTTGGATGATTCCCTACTGCTGATTACCTTCTGACAGCTATCACAGAACAAGCTCTTGAGCCATTTGATATGTACTTTTCACAGCCTGGAAGAAGAAATGATCTGCTTTCCAAGTGGATAGGATAGGATAGGATAGGATAGGATAGGATAGGATAGGATAGGATAGGATAGGATAGGATAGGATAGGATAGGAGTGGAGTGGAGTGGAGTGGAGTGGATAGGATAGGAGTGGATAGGAGTGGATAGGATAAGATAAGATAGGATAAGATGAAGAGTGACAGCCTCTGATTCACAGAATTGCAGAGTGGTAGGAGTTGGAAGGGACCTCTGAAGATACCTAGTTCAAGTCCCATGCTAAACATTTAAGTAAGGAAGATTTAGACTGAGGATATAAAAAGGCTTTCTAACAACAAGGTAAGTAAATGTATTATCAATAGCAATGTTTATGAACAATCTAGACAACTTTAGAATTGTTTAGGCTGGAAGAGACTTTAAGATCATCAAGTCCAACTGTTAACCCAGCACTGCCAAGATCACCACTAAACCATGTCCCTCAGCACTGCATATACTTTTAAATCACATAGTCACAGAATGTTAGGGATTGGAAGGGACCTCCAAAGATCATCCAGTCTAACTCCCCCCCACCCCTCCACCCCGGGCAGGATCACCTATACCGGATCACACAGGAATGCATTCAGGCAGGTCTTGAATATCTCCAGAGGTGGAGACTCCACAACCCCCCTGGGCAGCCTGTTCCAGTGTTCTGTCACCCTCACAGGGAAAAAAAATTCTTCCTGTTTCCATGGAACTTCCTATGCCTCAACTTCCACCCACTGCCCCTTGTCCTGGCATTGAGCATCACTGACAGCCTGGCTCCATCCTCTTGGCACTTACCCTTTACATATTTATAAACATCAATTAGGTCCTTCCAGGAATGGCAACTCCACTGCTTCCCTGGGCAGCCTGTTCCAGAGCTTGACAATCTCTAAGGTGAAAAAATCTTTCAGAATGCCCAAACTAAACTTCCCCTGGTGCAACATGAGTCCTTTTCCTCTTGTCCCATCACTTGTTACTTGGGAAAAGAGACTGAGCCCGCACCTTTAGGAAACCTCCTTTCTGGTAGTTGCAGAGAGCAAAAAGGTCTCCCCTCAGCCTTCTTTCTCCAGGCTAAACAATCCCAGTTTGCTCAGCTGCTCTTCATATAACTTGTGCTCTAGATGCATCAGAAGCTCTGTTACTCTTCTTTGTATTTAGATAGAATGCATTTGACCAAATTTTGGACATCTGCACTGTAAACAACTGTATCTGAGCTAATCCTTCTGGACCACCTTCACAGAGAGAATCTTTCAAAACACAACTCTTCTCATCTTATTCCAAAGCAGACACCTGACATAACCCATTAGAAACTCACGTCAAAAGTACCTGTTCTGTCCATTGCCTATAAAAGGAGGCTGAGCTAACTACTTCAGATATAGCCTTTTACCCTGTAGTACTATAAAGCTGGATCAGAATCTGCCAGGAACAGTTAAATAGAGATAACTGATCACAGGTCTGGATGAGACATCTCTGAAGACACATTCCCAATTCTATTTTCGGTGATGCTGTACTATCATACAGTGCTGAGTTGCTCCAGTCAAAGTTTCCATACTCTAACCACTGGAGAATACCATCTTTCATTTACCTGTGACTCTTCTGAAGACCAGAAAGATGACTTTCACAAAGGCTCTGTTTAGTTGGATAGCAAGAAATAATGGATCACTGTTACAAATATACCCAGGGAGAAAATTGTATTTTAGCTTCTGCCTCATTTTATCTCCTTTATATTTTCGGTCACGCTTTTAAATAAAGGATTATGTCTGATGTATGAATCTGACCACAATTAGAATGTGATTTTTAGTTTGCTTCACTATCCGTGGTTACATCTGTTTTCAAGCACAGAAACTATTTGGGTTCTTTGCAAAAAGCAAAATACCTTCTTGATTTAGCACAATGGTCCTGACAATGCAGCAGGTTTCCACTCTTGTAGAGAAAAACACCCTGTCTTGCCTCCTTAAAGCCTCCCTCAAGCAAATTCAATGTAAGAGATGGAAGGGTATTAACTTTGATTCAGGGAGGAATATTGCTATAGTAATTGCAAGCAGAACATTGATGGAATGCAAATAACCTTTCATAAGGTTCATCGCAGAATTTCCAGCAGTTCCTTTTGAAGCAGGAGCAGTAATGGTGAGCATTAAGCAGAGAAACCTGAAACCAGGCCTGGAACATTTTAAAGAAAGATCCAAAGCCACTGCATACCTAGCACATGGATGTGTGGGTTCAGGCAGCTTTCCCTCCCTGAGTCTCTCTTGGTTTTTACAGTTTTTGAATTTGCAATCTTGGAGACTGTCTCTTCCAGTCAAATGGGGCTCTGACAATGGGTCTATTATCATGGTAGCTGAACACTTCCATGTAACCATTCAAATCAAGTGGGCAATTGGGCACTAAAAGGAGCATTTCATAGAGGTTAGACTTGAAAATCAAAATGATACTGATGAAGAGGGAGGGGAAAGGGTTCCCAATGGCAGTATGGTTTTGCAGACCAGCCTTCTAGATGCCCTTCACTCAGTTACCTATCTTTTTCCTATTTGAGATCAGAAAAAAGTTGTATTTTTTTTGCAAGCAGGGAATTGCTTATGCTAATACAAAAAAGTCAAACCTTCAAGTCACAGCTGCCTCCAGGTTTTTCAAGGCAGCCTGTCTCTGCTCAAAAAGCTCTTAGGGGCAGGGATAGTCTTGAACAGTTCTGAGACTGTTTTTAAAGCTTAGTGAGGCCAGTTACAACAATAGAAACTGGGCAGTCCATTAATTACAGTCTCATTTTCTGAGCAAGCTGTCATTAGGCATTGCTGGTTGTCATTCCACATAAGCCATTTCAAATGAGCTCAGCAAAGACACTGCAGCAGGGGAAAGAGGTGAAAAGCCGCGAAAAAGAGGATCTGATGGAACTTTCACACTTCCAAGGCTTTCAAAGCCAAGCAAAATTCTCTGACACTAACCTAAATCCCCAGTGATGACTATAGTTAAAGAGAGCCAGGTGTCCAAATCATTTAGATGATTTAGAAAAACTGAGCAAAAACCCTGTCTGACTCCTGACTTGGTAGAGGGAGATTATTCAAACTCTAACACACTTCTAGGACGAGGTGTTTGTCTGAGATCCAATACTCTCTGTTCTGGCCATTTTATTTGCACAATAAATTTGTCCAGGCAATTAAATTCCATCAACTTTAGAGAATCACAGAATCACAGAACCTTAGAGGTTGCAATGGACCTCCAGAGATCATTGAATCCAAGCCCCCTGCCAAAGCAGCATCATCTAAGGTAGCTCTCACAGGACTGTGTCCAGGCAGGTTTGGAAAGTCTCCAGAGAAGGAGACTTCACAACCCCCCTGGGCGGCCTGCTCCAGTGCTCTGTCACTCTCACTGGGAAGAAGTTTCTCCTCATGTTGAGCTGAAACTTTCTATGTTCCAGTTTGTAGCTGTTGCTCCTTGTCTTACTGCTGCACACCACTGAAAGGAGACTGACCTCATCCACGTGCCACCCACCCATCAGATATTTGTACACATTCCTCAGCTCTCCTCTAGGTCTTCTCTTCTCCAGACTAAACAGCCCCAGGGCTCTCTGTCTCTCTCCATAGAGGAGATGCTCAAGTCTTCTAATCACCCTCATGGCTCTCTGCTGGACTCTCTCCAGCAGGTCCCTGTCTCTCCTGAACTGTGGACCCTAAAATTTGACACAGTATTGCAGGTGTGGTCTCACTAGGGCAGAGGGGGAGAAGAACCTCGCTAGACCTGCTGGTCACACTTTTCCTGATGCACCCCAGGACACCATTGGCTCTCTTGGCCACAAGGGCACGTTGAGGTCAGCATCACAACATTCATAATATACTTACTCATAAAACGTTGTCCAACCATTTTCATTGCTTTTGGTGGCAAGGAGACCAGAGTTGCCATGGTAGGTCATCATGGCCACTTCATGCCCCTGCGTCGTTACGCTCTTGAGTGCGCTGTTGGTACCAATTGTCACCCAGTAGACTTGGCCATCGGGCACCACCAGCCAGAGGGGCATCCCCGTGGAATCTCTTCGGATGTTGACTAAGTTGCCATTATTGTCAGTGATCAGGGTTATATCTCCATCTCCAGAATAAGTAAAATTGTAAAGATAATCTCCAGTGGTAAGGCTCTGAGTATAAAGGTGCTTACCACTGGTGTCAAACAAGTAGAGCTCCTGGTCTATGGGTGAGGATAACTCGTAGAGGTTTTGCGTGTTGAGGAACGGTTTGTTTTTCCGAATAAAGCGGATTCGGATGTTTCCAAGATCAGCCACGTACAGCTCCCCATCTGCACACACTGCCAGGGAGGATGGGGCATTGAGCTTGGCATCCTTGGCGTAGCCATCGTCCCCCGAGAAGCAGTCGCAGTTGGCATCGTTCTTGCAGTCACAGCTGCTTGGTGCACCAGCGACGAGAGAAATCTCTCCGTTGGTGGTGACCTGCCTGATGCGGTTGATCTTCTTCTCATCGGTCTCAGCAATATAGAGGACCCCGTTGTGTGAGACAGCCAGGGCGGTAGCAGACTCCAGCGTGGCATGGATTGCCACCTTGCTAAGGAGAAAGTGATCCATGCCCGGCACCTGGCAATGCATGGGTCTCCCTGCCACGATGCGCACCTGGTGGTTCTCAGAGATCTGCAACACAACGTTGTTGTCAAGGACGTAGAGCGAGTTGTCCATCGGGTTGACTGCCAGGTCCGTGGGCCACTCCAGACGAACCTTAATCACAGAATCACAGAATCAATCAGGTTGGAAAAGACCTTGAGATCACAGAATCATAGAATGGTAAGGTTGGAAGGGATCTCAAGGATCATCTAGTTGCAACCCCCTGCCATAGGCAGGGACACCTCCCACTAATACAGGGCACTCAAGGCCTCATCCAACCTGCNCCCAGGTGCAGGACCTTACACTTGGCCTTGTTGAATGTCATGAGGTTGGCCTGGGCCCACCCCTCCAGCCTGTCCAGGTCCCTCTGGATGGCAATCATCAAGTCCAACCTACTACTCAATGCCATTTAATCAACTAAACCATGGCACCAAGTGCCACATCCAGTTTCCCTCATGAGGGGACTACAGCACCAACCTGGGCAGCTCATTCCAATGCCAATCACTCCTGTGAAGAACTTCTTCCTAACATCCAGCCTAAACCTCCCCCGGTGCAGCTTGAGACTGTGTCCCCTCGTTCTGTCACTGCTTGTCTGAGAGAAGAGACCAACCCTCACCTGGCCACAACCTCCTTTCAGGCAGTTGCAGAGAGCCATAAGGTCTCCCCTGAGCCTCCTCTTCTCCATTATAAGCAACCCTGGCTCCCTCAGGCACTCCTCATAGGGCTTGTGTCCAGAACCCTCACTGGCCTTGGTGCCCTTCTCTGGACACGTTTGAGCATATCAACATCTTTCTTAAATTGAGGGGCTCAGAACTGGCCTCAACGGTGAGACAACACAAGGAAATTATTACAACAAGACCTTTTCCACTGCATGATTGACAGAAATCCATCACAATGAGAATGTTTCACCATGGATTAAAGGGAGAAAAGGTAAATGAAGCACAACTAATTATTACTGCTTGATGTGGAGGCCATAGAGGACACAGCTCTGGTGTGAGTGAGGATGCTTGGCCCCTGGTCACATCAGGCAGATTGGATTGGAGCAGTGGTGGGAGCAGGTTGACGGATAGGCAGACCTTCCTTAGCTCCTGCTCTGCTTCTTCCTGCTTCTCCATCTTGGTGTGAGGTGTCAGGGGCTGTGGGAAGGGGCACCAGTGCTCAGGGAGAGCAGGAATAAACAAGAAGATCCAAAGATTCAAGAGGGATCTGCCGAACAATCCTATGTTTTGTTGAATTGATGGAGCCTGGAACTGATGGCAGAGACCCAGGACTAGGACTTTTGTTGTGTGAAGTGCTATGAAATCAGTCAAATGAAACAATGATCCTTTTGCTGAAGGATTTTCCAGACAAGTGGCTGAGCTCCTCTGGGCGAATGACAAGGAGAGACAGACACAAAGCTGGCAGCTGTGTCAGCATGTGTGCATGTGTGAGTTACAACCACCCACTTTCTGCTTGACACTGCAAAAATGCAAAGCAGCAATTCCCAAGGAATTCAGGCAATTTCAGCACACTGAATAAAGGACTGGTATCTTCAGTGTGGTTTTCATAGGGTTTGTTTTTGCTAGCATAATGGAAAAATTGGTTCAAGCCACAGTGGCACATCACAGGCCTATGCTGATAATCTTTCTATATAAACCAACTGAAAAAGTGGTTGGTAACACCACAATGAGTGAGGTCTCTATTTCTAGCTCTACTTCTACAAAATGCTGTCTTTTCAAGTGAGTCTATCCATTTGGTTGCCAAACCTACAAAAAAATTAGCAAAATAATTCAGGGCAGTTTATTTTTTTAATTAAAAANCATCATTTTTGTGGCTCTGCGCTGTGCCCTCTCAAGCAGCTCCTTGTCCTTCTTGAGCTGGAGAGCCCAGAACTGGACACAATACTCCAGATGAGGCCCCACCAGGGCAGAGTAGAGGGGAAGGAGAACCTCCCTCACTAATGATTTTCTTAGGGCAATCCAAAGCATAAATACATGTTGGGAGTGAAGAGATTGAGAGCAGCCCTGTGGAGAAGGACTCAGGAGGATAGAAAATGGAATATGAGCAGCAATGTTTGCTCACAGCCCAGAAGCCAGCTGTGTCCTGGGCTGCATCAAGAGAAGTGTGGGCAGTAAATTAAGGGACGTGACTCTGCCCCTCTGTTTTGCTCTGGTGAGACCACACCTGGAAAAGAACTGTGTCCAGATCTGGAGGCCTCAGCACAGGAAAGACACAGACCTGTTGGTCCAGAGGAGTGCCACAGAGATGACTTGGGAGGCTAGACCTCCTCTGCTATGAAGAAAGGCTGAAAGAGTTGGGGTTGTTCAGTCTGGAGAAGAGAAGGCTCTGAGGAGATGCTATTGTGGCATTTAAGTATTTAAATGGAGTCTATAGGAAAGCTGGGGAGGGACTCTTTATCAGGAGGTGTAGTGAGAGGATAAGAGGTAACAGTTTTAAACTGAAAAAGGACAGATTTAGATTACATAACAGAAAGAAATTCTTTACAGTGAGGGTGATGAGGCAGTGAATCAGGATGCCCAGAAGTCAGGGATGCCCCATCCCTGAAAGTGTTCAAAGATGAACCGGCCTCTGAACATCCTGATCTAGCAGAAGACCTCCCTCCCCTCCCTGCAGGGAGACTGTAACTAAATGGCCTTTATGATCCCTTCCAACCCAAACCATTCTATGATTCTATGATCTTGCTCATAGTAGAAGTGTGAATGGTAATGGGGAACTGTGAAGAATGCTCTAGGTCACTTCCAGCCAAGTAACAGGAAAAAAGCTGTTCTGGTTGTCTAGTCCCCTTCAGCCAGTCAGTCAGCTTTAAGTTGGCACAGATGGGCTTGGTATCTAGCAGTTAACTGAGAAGCTGGCCACTCAGTGACACTCTCCCTCCACCCCTAAGGTTTTTGCTCTGTACCAAACAGCAGGATGTGCTGTCATGGAGAGCTCTGGGATTTGGTCACATTCAGTTCTGTGCAGTCTCAGGATCTTCCTGTTTCTCTGTTAGAAACCTTCCTCTCCTGTCACCCATCTCAGCTGCTGCTGCTTCTTGTTTGTCTGAGGTGACTAAGTTTGGGAGGGGCATTTGGCATCCATAAGGTGGCAAACTTACTGGAAGGAGGAGGAGTGGATGCCAGCAAACCACTATTGTGATTTTACTTAAAACCAAGAATAAGAAGAGGCTAGGTAAGATCTAGAGGCACATAGGAGATTCTTATTCATAAAGCCAACTGTAGCTGAACACCTCTGCCACAGCAATGCTTTGCTTTTGATGCTTCTATTCGCCTTTAAATCCTTTTCCAACTTTTTCTTTTTTAAAGAGCCTCAGATGCAAGGTATTTAGCTCATTGTGCCTTGTAATGGCTGGGCTTGTGAAGCTCATTTTCATGGCTAAGCAGGGAGCTGAGCTTTGTCTGCTCTGTTTGCAAAATCTCCTTCCTTTTCTCAGCTCCTGGCCTATTTTAACCCTTCCTGTAGTAAAACATTATAGCCTGTGGTTTTCTGTTTAATAATGCATGCCTCCATCCCTTCCAGTGGTCTTTAAGCTCTGCAGCCTTGAGTTAGCATCAAGAGCAGAGTTTATTCTGAACTGACAAGGGAATTTTCAATTTCTTAAAAACCATTCCTTGTCAACATTGGCAGCTAAATATTTCATGTCCTCATGTTCCAGGGAGCCTCAGGGACCTGACAGAAAAGATCCTTCTAGTCACTGTAAATGATGAAAAGCTACTACCCGAGCTGAAGAATATTTTGGCCTGGTTTTGGTTGTTGCTGTTTTGTTTTGTTTAATTAAAAGTGGTTGTGGTGTGTCTGTCCAGAGTAGTATCTGTTAATCTGTCCATCACAGTACAGATCAATCTAAAAATGGCTCCTCCCATTTTGTGAAGAGAAGAAAAGGAGCCTTCAGCTGATCTGTTTTAGCTCATCTCAGAAATGGTAAATATGACATTGGTATACATACAAGCTACTCAACCTGCTAGAAAATGATTTTTAAAGCAGTCTTGTGAAAACTGCCTCTGAAATTCAGAGAGAGGAAAAAAAAAAAAGCATAGTCAAGATGGCCTTTACCCAGCAAACTTTTCCTCTATAGAAGGCCTGAGAGCTTTAAAACTCATAACTTCAGCTTGTTTGTAAATGGAGGACAGTGGGAACCAGTTGTAAAGAAGCAGGAATAATCTTTTCAAATTAGAAGGAAAAACAAGAAGAACAGATTCCATATGGGAGCACGGAAATTATCTAGGTAGTTACAAAAAGGAAACCCTGTTGACATCTATTGTGGCTGAATAACAGTGCTCAGCTCTCCAGCTATGATCTATATTTTCATAGGAGAGGACAACATTCCTGTGAGTGGGCAAACAACGAGTGGCACAAAGGCTTCAAAGGACACTGTCTTCAAACTGGCACAATTTGACAGGTTGGCCAGAGCCCCATAAAATCAAGCACTGGGTTGTAGCAGAGTTCTCTTCTGTGCTGTGCAGAAGGAAGGCAATCATCAAACAGAGATTTTTTTTTCCCCTCTCTCTTCTTTCTCTCCACCTTTAAGCAGCACGACTTAAAAGCCCAGCATGATGGTAGCTGCAACCAATTTGCAATCTGATGCAATTCAAGATTCTTGTTTTCCTGCTGCTGCTAATTTTGGCACCACAGCATCCAATCAGCATTTCCTAGACGTTAATTTGATTCAGGTTTAAAATTGTGTTGGGCCAAATTAGGAGGGAGGGAAGAAAAGAAAAAAAAGCAACCAAACCATGTTTAGCTAAGTTGTTAGAACGTGGCATACAGCCCTGTTAAATGAATATGGTTGCCTGGTCTTTAGTTGAAAGCAACTAGTTTATTGAGAAATTAGGCNAGTTCCATGTCCTTCCTGTGAAGACATCTGACTTCAGTGTGTCCTAGCCGATTGGGAGTTCTGAAAGAAGTCTATTCTGTGGCTAGGACATCCTTAAGATCTCTCTTCTCAGAGATCTTTGAGTTAGATCAGTTAGGTCTTTCCTTCAGTCTTTATAGGATCTTTCTTTTTGACCCAGCCATTTTCATACCACCGAGAATGTAGAGCTTGAGCCCTCACCTTTATCAAATCTGAGGAGACACGTGGACATGCAGATAGGGTGAAGGCATAGGCTTGTATTCTGTGGAAATCCAACCAAAACATCACCTTACCTGAGAAATGTCCATGACAGAGTCACAGCTGAGAGGCCGAGCAGACGTCAGGTCGTTGGAGCCCAGCACTGTGGAGATGATCCCATTCTGGTCAATCCGCCTGATCATTGTGCCATCCACAAAGTAAATCAGCCCAAACTTGTCCACAGTGATGCCTGGGGAGCAAAAAACCAAGGTAGTCACAAAGTAATGGCAACCTTTGACTATCAGATGGAGAGAAGATGGTGATGGCAGAGTAGGACCACTGGCTTTGGTTCAGAGCAATACATTTTATGACAATCAAAATAGACGAGATGGGAGCTGGATGTGTGGGAGTCCAATTATCAGGAGCTTTCAGATGGCACCATTCCATGGAAGGCACTTCCTCCTGGCTCATTGTAGTGGCTTTGCATAGCAAGGTTTGGTAGAAGAGAGTAGGATGAGTGGCTTCTGTGAGAAGCTGCTAGAAGCTTCCCCTATGTCTGATAGAGCAAATTTCATCCTGCTCCAAGATGGACCTGCTGCTGGTCAAGGTCAGACCCATCAGTGATGGTTGTAGCACCTCTGTGACAGCCTAACAATGGCAGAAAGTTACTGTGCAAGAGCAATTACAGAGAGAGACAGGAGCAAGAATATGAGAGAGAAACAACTCTGCAGGCATCAAGGTCAGTGAAAAGGGAAGGGGAGGAGATGCTCCAGGTGTTGGAGCTAAGATTCCCCTGCAACTTGTGGTGAAGACCACAGTAAGGCAGGCTGTTCCCCTGAAGCCTATGGAGGTTAACAGTGAAGCAGAGATCAACCTGCAGCCCAGGTGGATGTCTGAAGGAGGCTGTGAGCTTGTGGGAAGCCCATGCTGGAGCAGGCTCCTGGCAGGACCTGCAAACTCAAGGAGAGAGGATCCCACGCTGGAGCAGGTTTGCTGGTAGGACTTGTGACATTGTGGGGGATCCATGTTGGAGCAGTCTGCTCCTGAAGGACTACACCACAGGGAAAGGACCTGTGTTAGAGCAGATTGTGAAGAACTGTAGCCCATGGGAGAAGTTGATGAAGGACTCTCACATGGGAGGGACCCCATGCTGGAGGAAGGGAAGAGTGTGAGGAGTCCTTCCCCTGACCAGGGAGCAGCAGAGATGACATGTGATGAACTGGCCACAATCCCCATTCCCTTGGGTTCCTGGAGGGGAGGAGACAGCGACATTGGAGAAGTTAAGCCTGAGAAGAAGGGAGGAATGAGGGGAAGGTGTTTCTAAGATTTCATTTTTATTTCTCATTATCCTGCTCTGATTTCATTGGTAATTAATTGATTATTTTTCTCTGCAGGTCTGTTTTGTCCATGGTGGTAGCTGCTGAGTGATTTCTCCCTGTCCTTATCTTGACATATGAACTTTTCATTTTATTTTTCTCTCCCTTGTCCAGCTGAGAGGCTTTGGTAGGCACTTGGGTGTCCAGACAGGGTCAAGCCACTACACACAAGGTGCAATTTAGAAATCCCTACTCACTTCTGGAGAAGGGTATGGCATTTGGTGAACTGCTGAAAGGGAAAGATTTCCTAACAAGGACAAGGGGAAATGTCCTCAAGCTGTACACAGGTAAGTTTAGATTGGATATTAGGAAAAAACTCTTTACTGAAAGAGTAGTCAAGCACTGATGAAGCTGCCCAGGGAAGTGGTGGAGTCACTATTCCCTGAAGGTGTTCAAAAGAACATGTAGACATGACACTTTGGGACACTTGTGNTGGAGGAGGCCTTGAGTGACCTGTGCTAGTGGGAGGTGTCTCTGCCTATGGCAGGGGGTTGGAACTAGCTGATCCTTGAGGTCCCTTCCAACCTTACCATTCTATGATTCTATGATTTTATGGTTTAGTGGGCATGGTGGTGTTGGGTTCACAGTTGTACTCACAGGACCACAGGATGTTAGGGGTTGGAAGGAACCTCTGGAGATCATTCAGTCCAACCCCCCTGTCAGAGCAGGACCATAATCCAGTGCAGGTCGCACAGGAATGCATCCAGATAGGTCATGAAAGTCTCCAGAGGAGGCTCCACAGCCTCTCTGGGCAGCCTGTGCCAGTGCGCTGTGAGCCTTACAGTAAAGAAGTTCCTCTCATATTGAGGTGGAACTTCCTGTGCTGTACTTTATATCCATTGCATCCACTGACTCGCTAATCTTGAAGGTCTTTTCCAGCTGCATTATCCTATGATCCCATGGTTCTGTAATTAGATGTCTGCACTGTGGTATTGCTCCTCGTGGTACAAACATTCAGCTGTGCACATGCAAATATTGCACTGGTGGATCTTTCGGAAATGGCAGTGAAGAAGGCTGGGAAAGATCCATCAGGCTGACTAAATTTCAGATGGATAAATATGGGGGGGGTTTCCCTAGGACAATCTTACTAATTTAAAGTATTTCATCTGTTTCTGAGCTCTGCTAAGTGATCAGTTCCCTTGTCCAACCCTCCTTTGCAGACATACTCCTGTGAGTGGATCTGAAGTCTGCCAACAGGCGCTACAGACTGCTGCTTCTCGTTTCCTCACCTGCAGCTCTGTTCCCTTTCACTTGCCCCTAAGCATCATTTCTCAAGTATTTGTTATGTTAGCAAACCCTCCCTTAATCCTCTTTTATCCCAAGCTAGCTATCCTCTGCATCTTCCATCAGAGGATTTCATGGTGCTTTACACTTACTAATTAGACCTCATAGCAGCCTGTGAGTGTGATCATCCTAATTTTACATACCGGGGAAATAACAGATAAAGCAATTTTCACAAGGTCACAGAGGAAGTCCATGGCTAAGGCAGGAGTATGAAGCTAAGGTCCCCATTCACCTCTCTTTTATGCTGGTATAAATTAAAAATAGCTCTACAGATCCTAATAGAGTCATTCATCTCATCCACCCTGCGGTGGCAGAACGCCACTCAGCATAATATTTGAGTGTCTTAGAGACACCAGAAGAATGTAATGGACGAGTAGGGAAAAAAAAATGTAGAAGCCTGTAACACCTTTTTCCATGCATATGAAATTCTGCTTGGAATATATGAATGTATGCATCTTAGGATCTTCCCTTTCAGTTTCTTTCACTAGCAGGGTAGCAATCTCTCAGCAAAAAAAAATGCAGACATCTGCATTGTGCATCCAAGCAAGTGTCTGGAGCTTTTCCAATCGGTGGAGAGAAATATCTACTTCCAGGGTGCCATTCAAATCACCCCAAAGCTGATATCTCTAAGAGATTATGTGAATCCTTTGAGAAACACCTTTCCCCCCCCACTGACTATCAGTGGAGACTACAGCAAATCTCTCCAAAGGAAACATTTATATTGTAGACAGATAAAGTTGTTGAGATGAATCCTCACTATCGTGGGTTTTCTTTTTTTTTTTTTCCTTGGCTGTCATCGTGGTGACAGAAATGATGGAAAAATCTGTTCAGATAGAAAGCCTGGAGAACGTTGCTGAGAAGCCATCAGATCTTGTGTTTCTCCAGAATGCTGTTTTACAGCCAGACCCCCTTGTTTGAAACATTTACCCTCTGTCTCCATCCACTGTGAGCGATGCTGTGAAGTACAGATGCAGCACTTCGCAGATCAAAAATTTTAGGCTTTCATGTAGCAGGGACTAATCCCCTGATTGCTTGGGCAATTAAAATCATGGCACTCAGCCAGCACTGTGACTGTTACAAGGCCTGGAAGCCACAGAGGTGGATGACGTGTGGCAAAACTTACTGTGTTTGGTTGGACAGAAACCCAGAGAAGATAACCTAAGCTGGAAGTAACGACAGGGAAACCTCAGGACTAAGTCATTGTCCTGAGACAATGACTAAGGAAAGAACAAACTGAGGGAGCTGGGAGGAGAAGAGGCTCAGGGGACACCTCATCACCCTCTACAACTACCCAAAGGGAAGATGGAGTGAGAAGGAGGCCAGACTCTTCTCCTTGATGACAAGTGACAGACTAGAGGACGTGCACCAGGGGAGGTGTAGGCTGGATGTTAAGAAATATTTCTTCACTGAAAGGGCTCCCAGACATTGGAATGGTCTGCCCAGGGCAGTGGTGGAGTCACCATCCCTGGGGGTGTTTAAGTAGCATGTGGACCTGGCACTTAGGGACACAGTTTTGTGTTGTGGGTCGAGGGTTGGATTGGATGATCTTGGAGGGCTCTTCCAGCCAGATATATTCTGTGATTCTGTATCTTCTCCATTAAGCCGAGATAAGGGACTCAGAGAGGGCTGCAACTGGTGGATTCAAAGTCAGTTAGGAGTCAGGGAACTTATGCTCCAGATCACTGAGCTGAATGGGAGCTGTGCATTTTCACTGGGAGGTGAAACCAGCATTTTCCTTAGCTCTTCACAGCATCTCCTTGTCTGAAGGACATCGTTTTGACCTGGATTGGTTATTTGACCATCAGAGCAGTGAGGTTTCAGAATAGCCTCTAGGGCAGTGAGGAAAAAAAATTACTCGCTGCTTTTAAGATGAAGTTCATTAATTTTGGAGAGGATTATATGACAGGACTGCAGAGATAATGGATGGCAGGAATAAATGACCCAAAAGATTCCTTCTAGTTCTACATTCCAATACCTATGTTTAATTCATGCTAAGATAGAACTTGATCTTTGCAGGACCACAAAACCTCCAAGATAAGTGACAGGCACCTGTTGCACATTGGAATGCTATGGGAGAATCATAGAATCATGGAGGTTGGCAAACAGCTGTATGAGCATCAAATCCAACCATCAACCCAATGCCACCATGTCCTGAAATGCCACATCTACATGTTTTTTGAACACCTCCAGGGTTGGTGACTCCACCACTTCCCTGGGCATCTCATTCCAATGCTTGACCACTCTTTAGTAAGGATGTTTTTCCTAAGATCCAGTCGAAAAGAGAAGCCACAGTAGCAGCGTGACCACTTACTCTTGAGATGTTTTTCCTAATTTCCAGTCTAAAAGAGAAGCCACAGTAGCAGTGTGACCACTTACTCTTGTCACACAGTATAAACTCATCAGTTGTATCTTAGCACTTTGTCAAAAGCTTGCAGAGGGATCTGGTGGTATAAGCATCAGTATCTCACGGGCTTGCAGGAAGCTGTCTTTACCTGCCATGAGACCTGTCAGCATTGTGTCCCAGTTGTTGCCCCATCCAATAAGCCAACCAGGACATTGGCACATGTCACCTGTCACTGGCATCTGCTGTTGAAGGTTACTGCTGCTCTAATTATTCTGCCCACCAAATGGCAAGTTCTTTGATGTCTGTTGGTGTTTGCTTGACAACAAGGAACACAACTGAGCTCTTTAAGCGATGTGGTAGACATGTTTCTTTGGAAGAGGCCTGATAGAAGGTTTAGTTGATTCTAACTGGCTTTTGTCAAACACAGGAGGCTCTTACCCATTCCAAGGTTCACAACAAGGATTTTTCAGGGCACCTGTCCATTAGCCTGTGTGACAGGCCAAAAGCCAGTGAAGGGTGGCAGGCTGGATAATGTGATTTTAAATGAGGCAGAATTTCCTCTCTTAGCTAGTTCCATATGGATTGGATTGGATTTATCAGCAGTGTGTGCTGACAGCTGCTCAGGGTGTGCAGTGCTGAGGTCTGATGGCTGGTCTGATTAACCAGTTACAGTAATAACAACCTGTACCTACTCTGGCTCTTGAGCCAGCTCTGATTAGCTGATAGAGCACAACTTCCTTTTGCATTTGGGTTCAGACAAAGAGCTTGCACACCCGAGTAACTTGAAGTGGGATAGCAAAGTTACCACTTATCATCCTGCTCCGGGGCAATGGCATGTGCATGTGTTCTTATCACAGAGCACTTCTCTGTTTATCCTTCCTTCACAGAGGCTAAGCAACCTCAATTGCTTGGCATTTCCTAGGATGTTCTGCAGGGTAACAGAGTCTGCAGCCAGCCACAGCCCTAAATTCCCATTTGCACATGCTCCTCACACAGCAGCCACTTCAATCCCTTACTGACTTGAGCTGATTGTCTTGGAATCAAATCTAATTATGGAGAGGAACCCTGCTCTCCCACAGACAAACATCTTTGGATGGATGACTTCTGCACAGAGGGAAAGAAGCATCTCATGGCTTCTTTGCAGCAGATTGTAGAGGTTAGATTCGACCTTTCTGTGTTTCCTTTCTGATAATGGCAGGGTTCCAGTGCTAGGAGCTGGTTCCTGCAAATGGGCACAGAAATGGGTAATTCACATGTTACGCATGTAAAAAGCTAAAGGCCTTGGCTTGCTTTGGCAGAAGGCTCCTCTCATGTTTCCATAGGAACATAAGGGGATTAAAGATTTTCAGCATACAGCTTGAAGTTCACTCTCACAGTTACTGAGAGAAAACATCTGCTGCCACTACCCAGGTAGCGTTGCAGAGCCAATCTTTAAGCTCTGAGATACGCGATACATTTGCTATGAAATCATTTTGGCTCCTCTTGGAGAGATCCCCTAAGAAACAAGGGCTTGTGGCACCACGTGCATCACACCAGTGAGTTGTGCTGATAGAAAGTTGTGATCAGATGACATTTGCTTCAAATGTCAGGACCTTGTAGTGTAGGGAGGTGACAGCACAACATTCGCTGCAAATAGCTGCTGGGACACGGTGGGTTTGTTCTAGGAGATGAACTGCTAAAAGTGATTGCATTGCACGTGTAACTCTGCTTAGGGGGGGAAAAAAACCCAACCCACAGCTCTTTTAACTAAAAAAAATAGGTGCTAAAGGAATCCAAGTTTGGAGCTTTCTTGTCTAGCTGGATGCTGAATGACTGAGTGATAAAATGGCAGACAAAAATCAATGTCAATAAGTACAGAGGAATTCACAAGGGGAAGGAGTAAGCCTAACTGCCCATATGTGATGACAAGCTGTAAAATAGCTCAGAGGAAAAAGATTTCAGAATTCCTGTGAAAAGTTTTCTGCAAAGATCAGCTTTGTGCTCACCAGTGGTCCAGGTGGGAGCTACAAGACAGGATTGCATTAAGAAAGGCACAGAGAGAAGAACAGAAAGCAATGATCTGGCCTGAAGGAGACCACATATTTTCATGCTGTGGCTGAAAAAAAATCATGAAAATTGTTAGCACAGGAAAAAAAAAATCTAAGTGTTCAAGGATGTTTCTAGACAAATTCATAAGGGTATCTAAGCAGAGGTGCAGTCTTTTCAGGAGGTGCCTCAAATGTCAATGACTAGAGTCTGGAGTGCCAGCAGGGCTCTCTGCAGCTCCCTGAAAGGAGCCACATTGGAGTTGGTCTCTTCTCCCTAATGATCAGTGGGACAGGAGGAAGTGGCCTCAAGTTGCATCAAGGGAGGCTTGGGTTAGATCTTAGAAGAACCTTCTTGGCTGAAAAGGTTATCAAACCCTGGAACAGGGTCCTCAGGGAGGTGGCTGAATCCCCATCTCTGGAGGTGTTTCAAAGAGGCTGAGATGTAGAGCTGAGGGACATGACTTAACATCTGTCCTGGTAGAGTTAGATAATGTTTGGACTCTGTGATCTCAAAGGTCTTTTCCAGCCAAAACAATTCTACGCATTCTATAAAAGGCCACACTACCAAGGCCCCTTTTCCTATGTGTCTTTTCTGGCCACAGTAAGAGACAAGAAATTCTGTTTGGTCAGCCTCTGCCCTTCCTTGACACAGCCCTGACATTAACATTGCACAACAAAAACCTTAACTGATTGTGAGGAATTGAGTTTCTTCTTCTAATTCCGTGGAACTCACAAACGCTTAGCGAACAACTGAGATGTTGTTTATGCATTTAGCAGGACACAGCGAAGGAAGCAATCTGTCCCCACATTAATTACTTCCATTTTGCATTGGTTCTGTGGTGCTAAATGAATGAGGTGCCCCATCCTCCCTCACGTCCCCTCAGAAACCTTCTTCCTATTGTGTCAGGCTTGTCACTGCAATCTCTGCTAATTGTGAGCTCCTTGGTAATTTCTCTGCCACAACATTTTCCTGAGGAGATCCACTGGTGAGTACTCAGATGAAAACAAATGCTCTGACAAGCTGGAGTTTTAATTTTTCTTTAGATTGCTTGTAGAAGAGGATCATTATTAGCAGATGATAATTAGAAAGTGGTAACACTTTAATTTGCAAGGATATATCGAAATTCATTAGCATCTGAATGCTTTGCTGTGCTCCGTGGCAAATGAACTGGAAGTATCAGACTGGTTCTTAATGGCTATGATAAATACCCTGACCAAACAGCTGCCACCACTACTGCATCCATTGATCTACCTGTCCTGCATTTGTACAGCTCACTGTTATCAGAGAATCCAAAGACAGGGAAAGGTTGAAATTTCTGGCTCCTATCCCTCCTAACACTGATCATCTAAAGGGAGTTTTCTATCCTTCAATGGAGAACCATTATCCAGAAGGAACTTCAGAGAAATGTACTGACTGGACAAGGGATAACAGCTTGGAAGTGAAAGCAAGTAAGTTTAGACTGGATATAAGGCAGAGGCTTTTTTTGACAAGGGTGGTGAGCCACCAGAACAGCTTGTCCAGAGAAGTTGTGGATGCTCCACCACTGGACTTGTTTAAGGTCGGGTTGGATGGAGCTTTGAGGAGCCTGATCTAATGAAAGATCATAGAATAATAGAATGTTAGGGGTTGGAAGGGACCTCTAGAGATCATCTAGTCCAACTCCTCTGCCAGAGCAGACAAAGGTGTCTCTGGAAGTCCCTTCCAACCTAACCTGTTCTATGAAATTGTGCACTCTGAACTCAGGAGGTGAGGCGAGAACTGAAAGAAGTGATGAAATCTGTGGGGGAAAGGCTGCTGCTCAGAAAGTGGAGAATTATTATGAACTGGGGTAGGATCTCATCCTTCAGCCTATCATCTCCACGAGATGATCATTACTCCTCAAACACATGCACTGGCATAGAAACAACCACTTTCAGGGTTCCTCTTTCCACTGAGAAGAGAGGCAAAAACAAGACTGGATGCTAAAGGCAGCTGTAAAAATATACATTGACACCCCACGACTGATTCTCCAGCCTTTATGAATTGCTATTTCTTAACCTGTCAGGAGTCTATTCTGTATATTTTCCAGTAATCTGCAAATATCAGCTAATTAAAGCCTCCTGAAAGTGGAGACAAGACCTTGTTTCCTTACAATTTTTGAACAAGTGCAAACATGCCCTGAAAATACACAAATCCTACTTTGCATGGAACAATTACCTTCAGCCAAAAGAAAAAAAAAAAGCTTTAGCTTTAAAAAGTTGAGTTCAAGGAAGATTGGAGCAAGTCCAGAGGAGGGTCACAAAGATGCTCAGAGGGCTGCAGCAGCTCTGCTAAGAGGACAGGCTACAAGAGTTGGGACTCTTCAGCCTGGAGAAGAGAAGGCTTTGAGGAGACCTTAGAGTAGCCTTCCAGTATCTGAAGGGGGCCTACAGGAAGGCTGGGGAGGGACTATTGACAAGGGCTTGCAATGACAGGACAAGGGGCAATGGGTTTGAACTGGCAGAGGGGAGATCGAAACTGGATGTTAGGAGGAAGTTGTTTGCAGTGAGGGTGGTGAGACACTGGCACAGGTTGCCCAGGGAGGTTGTGGCTGCTCCCTCCCTGGAGATGTTCAAGGCCAGGTTGGAGGAGGCCTTGAGTGACCTGTACTAGTGGGAGGTGTCCCTGCATATGGCAGGGAGTTGGAACTAGATGATCCTTGAGGTCCCCTCCACCCTTACCATTCTATGATTCTCTGAAGAGCAGTGATTCTGGAAGAACTGAACTTTTCAAGACCTTCTCTGGCCAGCTGCTATCTCTACAGCTACAGAACCATTTTCTAATTTCCTCTCACCATTCCCTTATGAGTGTTTGCTCCCGTGCCAGGACAGGGAAGCAGAGGGTAACTCACGGTCTGGTGATTACTTGTACAATAAATCATCTTTACTTTGAACTATTATGAAAAACAATCACATGAAGGAAGAGAACTGCAATCAGTTTTGGGCTCCCCAGTTCAGGAGGGACAGGGATCTACTCAGAAGAGTCCAACGGAGGACTATGAAGATGATGAAGGGGCTGGAACACTGCCCTATGAGAAGAGGCTGAGGGACCTGGGGCTTTTTGGTGTGGTGAAGACAAGACTTAGAAGGGGTCTAATCAATATTTATAAATATCTGAGGGCTGCAGGTCAAGAGGGAGGAGACAAAGTTCTCAGTTCTGCCTTGTTATAGGACAAAGGGTAATAGGTATAAACTACAACACAGGAATTTCCACTTTAACATGAGGAAGAACTTCTTTACTGTAAGGGTGATGGAGCACTGGAACAGGCTGCCCAGAGAGGTTGTGGAGTCTCCTTCTCTGGAGACTTTCAAGCTCTGTCTGGATGCATTCCTGTGACCTGCACTAGGTTCTATGGTCCTGCTCTGGCAGGAGGGGTGGACTTGATGAACTATGGAGGTCACTTCAACTTCTAACATCCTGTGATCCTGTGTAATTTGCTGGATTTTTCTACTAGGATAAACTGCTGAGAAGGTATAAAGAAAGCTGACATCACACTGTCAGTGTGAGTTTTGACTGTTAATTATTTACTGATGTGAACTGGAAGTGAATCGCACCTGCCTGTCTCGGCACACTTTGCAAAGTCAGGCTGGAACCAGATCAGGGAACACTGTTTACAAACTTTCCACTGGCAGTGTGTGCTTTCTGGATTATTATTTTCTTGTTGTCATTTTGCTTCATGTCATTTCCTCTTTCACCCTCAATTTGCTCCTATTTTGTGAAAATTTCAGAGCTGTGAGGAATGAATGCATGCATTTTGCCGCTGTGTGATTGAGGTGGAAGAACGGTCTCCTGAGAGCTTGAATTGCCAACAAGAAGGATTTCAGTACTGAAAGCTTTGAACTCCAGAGCTCTATTTCCAACAGCAAAGCAGAAACATAGCTCATCTAAACCTTGCAACATCCACCTATACAAGGAAATGAATAATATTCCTCCTGCCTTGTACAAGNTCCCTGCCTATGGCAGGGGGTTGGAACTAGATGATCCTTGAGGTCTCCTTCCAACCTTACCATTCTATGATTCTATGATCTGTGTCTCTGGCAATAGTTCATCCCAATATAACGATCACCTCATGGAAGCCTGGAGTGCTTGGAAACCACATTGGGCCCTTTGAATATTACACAGGTAGCTATTTGGCTTTCAGTGCTTTTTAGCAAAGAACAGGTCTCTCAAGTTATATTTTCCTCCATTCTGCCAGACACCAACAAGCCAACAAGCAACAAAATAAGAAAAGAAAAAAAAAACAAACCAAAAAACCCACAACTAGAGCAGACACAAATGGACAGTAAATCAGTCTAGGTTTCCTGGACTCAGTAACAGTAATGTCATCTCTGTGTCAAGGAAAATAACTTTCTTAGTCTATCCAAGAAGAGAAACAACAGCTCAGCTGTCTTCATCTTGCTTGAAATAAACTGTTAAAGAATCCCCAGGTTTTGCTGAGGGGTTGCTTTACAAAGAGGTTGGGATAGGCTTGGAAATCACTGCGGTGATCAAGGAGGGAGCTACCCAGATGGAAGGAAAAAGGAAACCTGCAGCACACTGATGACAAAGCTAAGATGTTATTTATAACTCCTCACAACGACAGGACAAGAAGACACCTAACAGACAAAAATGCCACATTTCTAAAAGCAATCCTGCATGGGTGTCCTTCTTAGCACTGCAGAAGGTGTGCACATCAAGAGTAACTTCCATCTCATCACTATCCACTCTCTGTGGTTTGGTTTTTTTTTCCTGAGGAGCTGTGGACAGCTGGCAGGAGTGACATCCTCCATATGCAGAGCTTGTTACCTTGAGACTGCCAGTCTGAAGTCTTGGCTACGCAGAAGACTGCATATGTTTGGCTAAACCTGTTGTGAACAGTTTACTTGAGGGGCATGAAGGCTGTGTGGTGCTTTTCTTCTGATCTGACTGTGCCTTTTATTATATTTTAGTAAGCTACTGAGGAACCAGGTGAGGTCACACTGAATTAGACCATTCTCACATTGAAATGAGCATCCAGCCTCCTACAGGATTGAAGCTGGATACCATGATATAGAGTGCCAATGTATAAATCTCAGTTCAGACCTGTAAGCTGGGCTTGTTGCTATTTTTTTATATATAGCAATGTTTCCAGAGCTTCTAATTTTGGTTTAATCATAGACTGGATTGAGTTGGCAGGGACCTGAAAGATCATCAGATTCCAAATGCCCTGTTGTGGGCAGGGCCACATTCCAGGTCTTGAACACCTCCAGGAATGGGGCACCCACAACCTCCCTGGGCAACCTGTTCCAGTGTCTCCGCACCCTTACTGTCAAGAATTTCTTCCTCACATCCAGTTTAAATCTACCCTCTTTCAGCTTGAAGCCATTCCCCCTCATCCTATCACTACAAGCCAACAAAGCTTGCCAAGAAAGGTTTAGTGAGCTGAATATGAGTGAATCCAGTCCAGACTGGGAAAGATCAAACACTGTTATTTGGTAAGGAGGAATAAAGGCTAAGTGAGTATAAAATGATGGGTGGATTTATTCTATTGCTTTTTGCACACATGCCCATCACTGTGCCCCTCTGGTTTGGCAGTCCTTCCAGCAACCTCAGCAAGAAGAAGCAGGACTGGCCGAGGGTGAGATGTACTCAGGTATTTCCAGAGACAAGCGCTCATGACGCATTTGTGGCTTAGCCAGGAAGGCTTGCAAAACTCAGTGGTGTTTTCTGAACTGGAGAGGAGAGCAGTCCCCAGGGTGACTAAATAAGGCCCTTTCCAAAAGACCCCTTCAAAAAAGCCTGTGGAGAAGAAGCAGCCTCACCCCTGGGATTGGTCAGGGTGGCATCAGTGCCTTTGCCTCCATCTCCGCAGCGGGTATCGTCGAACGGGAGGCACTGATCCCCGGTTCCAGCCAACACCTCCGAATTCTTCACGATGTCTTTCACTGCCGTGGTTGACTTGATTTTATAGATACGTCTGCTGTTCGTGTCGGAGAGGTAGATGGAGCCGGTGATTGGGTCTGTGGTCAAGTAATACTTATGAGCTGGGCTGTGGCTGAAAGAGAAGGGTACGGTGTTATTATTCTCTTGGAGGATTTCTTTCCTTAAGTTAACCGACAGGCAACGCGACTACTTCAGAAAATAAAAATGCAGAGGGCAGACAGACTGGGAAAGTGAAGCGGTGCTGTACTCAACAACATCAGTACAAGGAGTGCTACAGCAGGATCCTGAGCACGGAGGGAGGCTGCTAAAGGAAAGGCCTCGCTGGGCTGAGCCAAAATCATGCTAGGAACTACTACGGGTTGAGTCCCAGTGCCTGACTTTCCTTAATTTACTTAATACAGACACGGTCCTGAAACCGGTGTTAGTGCAGTGTCAGAAAGTGAAGGGAAAGCAGAGTACACTGGGGACCAAAGGAGAAGCAAAACCAGAACCAGACAAAAAAAGTGAAATAAAAAAATCTGCCCTCCCAAGAAAGAGACCCAATCTCAAACCCCAAAAGCAGACTCCCAAGTATAAAGCACTTGAAGATTACTTCATCAAGGCTTATCTGGTGCTCTTGCTGACTCCAGCAGAGACTCTAGAGTCCTGTCCTGCTCTCATGGAGATTATCAGAAGTCCTGCCACTGAATTCAGCTGGACCTCAATGAACACAGAAAAAAAATGGTCCTTGGAGTGCCACATTTTGCCCTAAAAAACTATCTTACAAGGATTCTGTCTCTAGTTTGATATGGACACTAAACATTAACTTCTTTAAGTGTTTGCTACTAGTGTGCATTGAGCTGCATCTCTTCTAAGCCAGAAACCAACGGATTAAACTTGTAGCACCTGCTGCTGGAACAGAGGTCTCCTTCCTTCTAAGAAAGGCTAAGTAGTAATTAAGTATGAAAAAGTCTCTACTTCACTGCAGAACATCTTAAAGCTGTCCAAACTCATCAGGTCCCAAGAATTCATAATAAATGTAGGGGCCACAGGTCACAGTTTTGCACTTGGTGGAATTGTTCCAGGAAAAGCTGGTTAGAAACCTAAGTGTTGATCACAGTTGGCTCTCTCTCCCTCATAATCAGAAATATCCTCTCTTTACTTCAACCTTTATAGTAGGAAAATTAACCCTTCTTCAGACACATAAAACCTACTGAATTAGCCTTTAGCCACTTTAAAAAACCTAAGTTGGTTCTTTGCGAAAATTACTTAATACTTTGGTAAAAAAATAAAAAAAGAGGGCTTTCTGATTTATTCTGGAGTATCCCTTGTGATTTATCCTATTAAAGTCTGAACAGATTTCATCTCCACAAATGACACTGATTCTTGCTAAATAAAGTGCTCTGACCTTCAAGACAGCTCCAGCCTGACAGTTCAGTCTCCATCTGTATTCCTTTCCACTGACAGCAGGCTGGTAGGGTATTATTCCATTTACCTGCATGTCACTCACACTAAGCAAGTGGCTTCAACCCCAGTGGAAGAAGGTCCCTGTGGGAATCCATCATCCATTTTGATCAGGGCCCTGCATTTTCTTCTGACTGTCCCAGCAAAGCCCAGCTGAATGTCAGTCAGCTTTTGGGCTGCTCCTAATCTCTCTTTTGCATGAGAGATGGGCAAGAGGAGAACGTCTTTAATGGCGCTTTGCAATTCTTTAACGTCTTTGCCTGGAAGCACAGACAGCTTCCAGCGAGCCTTACAGCAGGCCATCTGCAGATGGGCAAAGGCAAATAACTTTCTCAAAGATGGAGAAAAATGGTGGCAGGACTGGGACTTCCTGCTCCTTTCCCCCAGCACTATTATTACAATTTGCTTTTGTTTTTCACAGCTTCACTCTGGTGTTTTCAACTACTGATTACAACCTTCTGTGGAAGACAGAGGTCTTCAAACTATTTTATAATCCCAGATCCTACACAGAATGGACACCAAAACAAATGCTGGCTGCTTTTAGCCATGGATCTAAGAACCAGATAAATGCAAAATATTCATCCAGCAGAAAAGCTGAATGGTACTTCCCACCTAAATTTACTCACTGTCACATTCAGGTAGCACTTTGGGTAGTGGCTGGTAAGTTAAGTTTAGTTTTATTAATGAAGTCAGGAATATAGATCCTGCAAAAATGCAGGGTCAAGTTCAAGGTTCACAATCATTACAAAATTAGCTCTGAATAGTTAAAACTTTTCCTCCCCTGCATAGCTGGGTGCCACTGGCAAATGTACTTTGGAAGAGCTAGAGGTAGAAGCTTATGTTGATTGAACTACACATGCAACAGTAACGATGTGGTGCTTAGGGACATGGTTTAGTGGTGACCCAGCAGTATTGGGTTAGTAATTGGACTTAAAGGTCTCTTCCAACCAAAATGATACTATGATTCTATTCTATGATTCTTTGGTCACCTGAAATCTTGAGTCACTTGAGTCTGGATTTCTGATGAGTCTGGTGAGCTGACAGTGAAAGTCCTGACATACAATAACCTTTCTAAATCGAATGTTGTTTAATGGCATGGGAATCCCCAACACAAATAGTATCTTTTCTTCTGCCTGGCTCTGTGAGGCCCATAGGAAGTGCTAGTTCATTTTCAAAAGCCAATCTTGGTCTCCTACACCTTGCTCCATGCTTTTGTGGGTAGAACGCCTCCTGTGATGGATCAGGCAACACAGTATTTAACCTGGGATACATTGGAGGATGGAAAGTAAAACATAAAAGCATTTAAAATGGTCAAGTTGGAATTTACTCTCCTTGCCTCTGCCAGTTTTCACCACTGTCCTGCTGGGATGGAGCTAATTTTCTTCCTAGTGACTGGTACAGTGCCATGTTTGAGATTTAGGATGAGAACAATGGTGGTAACAAACTGATGTGTCAGCTGTCGCTAAGCAGTGGTTGTACTAAGTCAAAGACCTTACAGTTTCTCACACTGTCCTGCCAGTGAGTAGGCTGAAGGTGCACAAGAAGTTGGGAGGGGACACAGCCATGACAGCTGACCCAAACTGACCAAAGGCATAACCCATACCATATGATCTCATGTCTATTATATAAACTGGAGGGGAAAGTGGCTGGGACTGGTTCATCGCTGCTGGGGGACTAGCTGAGCATCTATGGGTGGTGAGCAACTGCACTAAGCATCACTTGGCTTTCTTGGCTTTTATTTCCCTCTTCCTTTTCTTTGTTATTAGTCATTTTTAGTTCAATTATTAAACTGTCCCTATCTCAGCCCACAAGTTTTACTTGGTTTTGATTCTCCTCCCCATCCTACCTGGGGGAGGAGTGAGCAGATGCATGGTACTTAGATGCTGGCTGGGGGAAAACCACAGCAACCACAGCACTGGGAAGATTTCATGCTCTGCTCTTGCATGAATTGCAGTGTTATACACTGGAGCTCTTGTTTAACACTTTGAAATCATCCAGGATGAGAGATGTTTAAAAAAACCCCATGCATTAGCAAAGTAAAAGTTTCCAAACTGCTTCCCTTTCTCTGTGATGATCCACAGTCATGGAGTTGGGAACACCAGGGCTCTGCTTTTTATTTAAAGCCACAATCAATAGGCAAATCCAAGTGGCAAATTGGACTGATGTGAACAAAACCCAAAATAAATCTGCCTGGGGCAAAGCAGAGATTTTTTTTTTTTTTTTCTCCTCCTTTCCCTTTCATCCTCTCTCATTGCTTAGTTAGGCAACAGAGCAAAACAAAAGACAGGACTTTTCACTACTCAGAAGAGTTAATCAGTTACAGTATTTGCAGTCTTAGAAAATTTATCCCCCCTACTGACACTGCCACCACTAGAAAAGGGCTGTGGGTGAGGAGCTGATTTCCCATTCAGATCATTCCTTTTGCTCTTAGGACTTTTTAGAAAAAAACCTTGAGGACTGCATTGATATTTTAAGTCCCTGAAGCAACAACCCAAAGTTTCAGGGATGGGGTAGGCTGGTCCCTGGCTAAGAACAGACACTTTATGTATCAGTGGGCATGATGGTGTAGGCACTGGGAATGAGGATGGTTTCATAAGCAGATGGTCTGCAGGCCAGAAGTGAAATGGAAGTGATACTGCTTCCTTGTGTGCTTGTGATACAGTGATGTCCTTGAAAGGCACAGGGAAAGCCTCAGAGTTCACGCTCAGCCTGGCTGTTTGGGAGGTGTCCTTAAACCAGGACACCCATACACCTGCCTTGTCCATTCTCATTATTTGGACAGGATAGTGCCAGCACCATTTGGGGAGCTCTGGAGATATGTTAAGGGATTCAAACTCCATGTTTTATGAGACACAGGCACGGCAACTTTGTGGAGTCTCCTTCTCTGGAGATGTTCAAAACCCACCTGGATGCCTTTCTGTGTGACCTGTTTTAGGTGCTCCTGCTCTGGCAGTGGGGTTGGACTCAATCTTTAGAGATCCTTTCCAACCCCTAACATTCTGTGATTCTTTCAGTATTTAAAGGGAGCCTATGAGAAAGATGGGGAGAGTCATTCCAGCAGGCCCTGTTGTGACTGGACAAGGGGTGATGGTTTTAAACTAAACCAGGGGAGATTCAGACTACATACAAAGAAGACATTTTTTACACTGGAACACTGGCACAGATTGCCCAAAGAGGCTGAACAGGGCATTAAGCAACCTGATCTGATTAAAGATGTCCCTACTTACTGCAGAGGGGTTGGATTAGATGATTTTTAAAGATCCTTTCCAATACACACTGTTCTATTATTCTATGAGAAAAGAAAGGAATAAGAAGTTGGGGGAATAGGCAGACAAGTGGCATTCAAGTGAATTGCTTCTGTAGTCCTATACTAGATGCACAAGTTTTAAGCAAAGCAGACCAGAGCCCATATTTTGGATGAGTCTGAGGATGAACCTCCTATTCCAGAGTGGAAAGCCAGGCTCTAATAAATAAAGATGAGAAAAGGGAGATGGTTCTTGGTTTCAGTTTGTTACCTATAAGCACAGCAGACTTCACTTTGTCATTGGTTTCTGTTCAAAGGCAGGAGATTCATCTGACCAAGCTTTAGATGGTTACAGTGTGGATGCTTACATCTGAACTGGCTGCCTTAACTCCCTTTATATGCAGTGAAGAAAAACAGCATTTGGGGGGGGGAATGATTTGCATGGGTTATATTCAACATTTTTCTGACAAGATGAACTACATCTTAGTTTCTCAAATGTAAAGGCATCTACCACCTCTATCCCTGCAAGCATTCAAGGCCAGGTTGCATGGGGTTTTGAGCACTGGAAGGTGTCTCTGCCTATGGCAGGGGGGTTGGAACTAGATGATCTTCAAGGTTCCTTCCAACCCAAACCATTCTATGGTTCTTCTGCTCTAGAGGGTAACTTCTGATAATTTTAACAATATGGCTCTGGTTCCCACTGTGGTCAACAGATAGGAGCAGTTGCAACACCAAAGTTAGTTACCCAGAACGACTGAATAAAACCCTGAGGTTTCTTTGGGTCTGATGCCTGTGTTTAAAGACATAAAACCACTTCCATAAAACTTTCTGTGCTAGCTGTCTTCCTCCCCTCTGAGTCCTGCTGGCCACATGCATTTGCTGGTGACTAAAGAAGTACCAAATTCCTCCAACCAAGCGTTTTTTGTTCTGTGGGGCTGCGTTTCCATGACTCCATGGTAAGCACCCTGCAGCTCACAAACAAAGGATTTTATTATGGCT
This sequence comes from Ramphastos sulfuratus, assembly GCA_013399055.1. Lineage (NCBI taxonomy): Eukaryota > Metazoa > Chordata > Aves > Piciformes > Ramphastidae > Ramphastos > Ramphastos sulfuratus. Next base: position 66,873 of record WBNM01023976.1, on the reverse strand, counting down.
TGTGTGAAGTACTGCTCTTTTTTTCCCCTTTTTTTCTTCCCTGGGTGACATTCAATAGATTAATACATAAGGAGGCCACACAGTGCAGCGAGCTGGATTTACACTTGGCCTTTTAGTGTTTTCCGTTTGTGTGTGATGCCCAAAGCCCTTCTAGTGTCACAGGCTGGATAATAAAACTTCACAGCAATGCCATAAGCCAACCCAGGGACTGCAAAGGATTTTTAATCCAATCCTAGGGCAGTTTTCTGAGATACTTTGCCACTAATTGTAGATTTGTTTCTCTAAGGCATGAATGAAAACAAGAAAGGAGGAATCTGTCTAAGTGTGGCTATTTCTTGCGTGTTTGCAAGACAGAAATGCCTCACCATCCTCTATGCTTCTGCAGAGAAAAGATAATGATAATTAACTGCAACTTATTATTGCCATGCTTGGGAAAAAGTCATTAGATTCTGTAAGCCCATCAAGACAGGCCTGCCCACAGTCACACTGGGAAAAGTTCCTATTGATCTATTACTGAATTACAAGCGGGTGTAAACTTGGGAAGCATCACAATTTGGTGACATGTTGGCTTAGCTAACATGCCCCATGTTGCCCAAGAGCTGTTTGGGAGGTTGCAGAGTTATACCTGGGCTACCTACACTGTCCTGTAGAGCCAAGCCTCCTAGTTGGCAGCTCCAGAATCTCTGGAGATCAAGTTCATCACAGGCTACATAGTGGGGAGGAATTCTTTCTGCACGTTGCAGCTTTCCCAAACTACTAAGATCCAGTGCTGTGGATCTCACCCTTTGCAACTGTTGCCTGTTAATGGTGTCAAGCTTAGGAACTTTGCTCTGGAAAGAGGCTGAGAGACTTGGTGGGGGCTGCTTAGTCTGGAGAAGGGAAGACTGAGAGGAGATCTCATCATTGTGTATAAATACCTGAGGGGTGGGTGCCAAGTGGATGAGGCCAATCTCTTTTCAGTGGTCAGCAGCAATAAGACAAGGAGCAACAGGTACAAATTTGGACACAGAAGATTTCACCTCAATGTGAGAAGAAACTTCTTTATAGTGAGGGTGACAGAGCCCTGGAGCAGGCTGCCCAGAGAGGTTTTGCAGTCTCCTTCTCTGGAGACTTTCAAAACCTGCCTGGATGCATTCCTGTACAGATTACCCTAGGGGATCCTGCTTTGGCAACGGAGTTGGACTTGATGGTCTCTGGAGGTCCCTTCCAAGCTTTAATATTCTGTGATCCTGTGTGATTGTGTGAACTTTTGGAGCTCAAAGCACTGGAGCTTTAGCTAAATCTACATCCACTCATTCCCCTCTGATGAGGCTTCCTAACAAGAAGTATTATGGCAAATGACACAGAGGAGCTGCTAAATCACATGAATGACTTCCCTCAGCATAGTTGCAGATGGGAGTATTTGTCCCAGAGCTCCTCAATTCCTCCCTCCCTCATTGGTCCCCTTTGCCCTGCCCTATGCTGATGCACGCATGTCTTAGTTTTCTTTCATTGAATTTCATTTTTTAGACTTTAGGAATTGCTTAAAGGCTGAAGCCCTGCCAGCTTTGTAAGGCTCTGGTGGCATCTGTGGCCAGTCCATATATCTCCACTCAGTTATTGCCTCCATATATTAAACCTCTTCTTGTAACAGGCGAATGCTGCCCTTCACTGTCAAAGTAGGTGTGCTTTAGTGGCTGTGTATTTCTAGGGCATTAAGGATACAATCTGTCTGTTCCAAAGAGAAATGAGTTTTTCTATTGCCTTCAAATGATGTGAAAAAGGAGCTGGGAGGCTGGAACTCAGCCTGATGAAGACAGTCAATGCAGAGGTCTTGTGTACCAACCTCCCAGCCCTGCTAAATACTTGCTTTGGACCAGTATGCTGTACTATGGAAGCTCGGCCCTTCATTAATGCTCTGGCAGTAAGACAAAAACACAGTTTCTACTCCATTGCATTTCCAGGCATGCAGATAAAATGAACATTTCTGGTTTTGCACAGACTCTTATGAAGTCAAAGAAGCAGTAAATAAAAAGCATGTAGCAAGAAAAATCCCCAATCCCAAACGCAAAAAGAAAACCAAACACACAGACACACAAAAATAAATTCCCAACTCTACAGTCTAAGCTTCTAATTTAGAAAGCAACCAGGGAGAAGGATGGGAAACTTGTCAGAGCCAGAGAAGTCCCTGCAAACACAGACAGTGACAGGAGGTTGACATCTTCCTGAATGCAACTGATTGGATCAAACTCACTGAAATGCCAGTGAACTCAAGTGACAAATATTCTTAGTGACAAAGCTCCAATTTAGAAGTCTCTCTTTCATCTTGTTTTCTTGTCATTACTTTTTCTCTCTCTTTTTTTTTATTTTATTGCATTTTCTGGCCGAGTTTCTAAGTCACTGTACCTCCTGCCTGAGCCTGACACACTTCCACATAATGCAAGGGTCCTCTATGAAGAGCCCAGGTTGACAAGAAGTCACCAAAACTTCCTTCCCTAGGTGATGCTGGGGTACTTCTGGCCCTTCATTATGCCTGTTGCGCTCCCCCAGACTCAAAAAGACCTTCCAACATATGAGAATCATCTTCATCCCACGGCTACTCCAGTGACCTGCCTCCTGACGCTGTCCTCATTTGACTTTCTTGCTTCATCCCCACCCATTTTCCCTTCCACCCTCCTCCTCTGGTTACCCTGTTTCTCATCTCCGTGCATCCCCTGCCTACAGCTATAACAAAACAGCTCATGCAGAAGTCTGTGCAACTCTGCTCGGTGATTAATGGCTCGCGGTTCCGATGACCGATTGCCTACGCCAGTTTTAATCACGGCAGCTTCGTTTGCTATTGAATCATCTGCAAATGGCACTTGTGGCTCACTGTGTAACGACATGCAACAAGACAGGGAGCGGCATAAGAATTCTCCACTGGTTGGCTTACCTATGTCTGAAATCTTTATTTCTGACAGAAGACAGGAAAGCAGGGAATAGAAGAAAGAATGAGGTGTTAGCAGCTCAGTTCGATGCATTATTAGCAGATTGAAAACTTGACAGTAACTGTATCATACAATGCAACAATAAATAAAGACTTAGCTGGAATGACACTGATACATTTTACATTGGATATTCCTTGGCAGTGAGCTCGCTTAGGCACGGCTTTGCACAGAGCGAAGGAGGTGTGAGTTCAACTGCTGGCAGCTATGCCAGAGATAGGACCAGGCAGACTTTTATCATTCAGAGCAGTCCTAAGCTAGATACGTATAGATACAGATACCTTTACAGCTTTTCCCACTCTCAAAGCAGTAACTTGTGATTTACAAAGGCCACTGAGCATTTGCACAGTTATGTGTGGCAGTTCGTTGCCATAACCTCGTGAGCTCTAGCCCAGAGGACTGAAATTATGCCAAGCTGGACATTTTTCAAGGGTCTAGTTACGTGCCCAGCTGCAGCTACCTGTGACCCACAACGCACTTGCTTTCCTCTCTGCAACACAACACTACACTCAAAGGACATCCTCCTAAACAAAACCCCAAAGCCAAACAGAGATGGTGTTAATCTCCAAGGAGATGCTGATTTGAGAAGACACAAGCAAACTCCATGTAGCCCAAAAGAAATGGCTTTCCTCTGCAGCTTTTAGTCAGCCAGCATCTGAACCTACTTACTTTATGGCACACCAGAGTGAAGAAATGTTTATTAGATCCAGTAACCTAAGTGTTTGCACAGGCGAAGCAGCAATCGTTCCAGCAGATTTAACTGTGGAGTAAATTTAACTCTGTGGCTCTACACAAAAAGCCAGCAAGGCCACTCCATCAAGGCTTCCAATTTTCTCCTTTCCAATCAGGAAATACTCTGCAAAACCTCTGCTGGGCCTGGTATTTCCACTGACAATGAAACAGGGATCAGGTTTGCAAAATGGCACTTCTGGGAATGAGATATTAATCCCACTCTGTTGCAATGGGAATTGAGCCCCAAAACACCTAGGCTTTTCTGGAAATCTCACCTTTAGCCATTAAAAGAACTTCCTGGCACTGGAAGAATATTATGTTCTTTAACTTGGACCAGGCCCAAAGATTTATCTCAGCTTCCCACCTCACAAACATCAGAGACGTTGAGTTCTCAAATATCATGTAACAGAAGAACAAGAATCAGGTCCTTGCTTATTTACTGAGAAGGTACCTCAGCCCTCTGAGCTCTGACTGTAAACATCTCATCATGGACTTCCTAACTCAATGACTCCTGACTTCCTTGTTGTCCTGTGAGGATACCAAGACAGCTACCCTCTAAGTGGCAGCCTTATGACGGCTGTCTGGATTTCTCTTCTCATACACCATGATCTACAACAATGGCTCTGTGTGCTGAATATGACCTTGAGCAAGGTGTAGTGACTGGTTTGTAAATGAGGGACCAATGGCATCTTGCACAGATATTGCTGCAGATCAGCTCCTTCATTTTCACCTGTGGCCTTGTGGTGCAAATGGTAATGTTGTATGGGATCTTGATGCTCTAGGAAGCCATCTAGCAAGCTCCCACATGACAGTGCTTGGAGAAATGGAGCCTTACTTTTGTCCTCAGCAGTCAGGACATCAAATATGAATGGAGCAGAGAGGTTCTTACTTTATGAGAGATTCATATTTTCAGGTTAGATCTTGAGAGGTGAATGGGAATGTGAACGTTCCTACCATGGTCACCTCACATCAACATCTCAGGACCTTAGGTCAGGCCCTTCAAGTAGAGAAGACTCATTCAGAAACACTCGTGTAACTAATGATGTTCCTGGAGTGAGTCTTGTCCAGCCACACAGCGTCCAGAGTCAGCCCTGATGCTTTGAAATGGTTAACTGTATTTGTTGTGAGGATTTTAGATAGAAAAAAAACACCTCCAGTGAGGTCAATTTGAAATTTTGATTCAGTCAGAATATGTTTTATTTTCTCAGAACCTGTGATGAATCTATACTTTTCCCCCTTCTTCCTTGTTTTTAATAGATGTTCCTTCCTCATCCTCCCTATTTCTCCTAATACATATATTTTCCTTTGTTATTTAAGGTTAAAAGGAAACACTTCATTCAGATTATCCATAGATACGCTTAGATGATCCATAGATATGAACCATGTTCACCTTGACACTGCTGTTCAGTAGGGAACTGAGGGGGAACTTGTCCTCAAAAAACCCAAAAACAACTAGAAAACCTCAGTCTGTGACTACCTACAGTGAGCATCCTGTCTTAATTATGAATGATCAACTGTCCTGATTGACCTCTAGATCTCATCAACAATGCTGTGTCCATCCAAGTTCAGGTTATCTGAGAGGCTGCTTGGTTATTACAGTAAGTCTCACTGCTTTGTTCATTTTAAGAAATCCCACTGGTCTCTGTCTACCCAAGAAGGAGACATCAACGGAATGTGACTTAGCAGCACAAAAACGTGTCAATGTTTTTGGTGTGCGATTCAATGGTGGCGTCCGAGGGACCCCACTTGTTAGGCCTGTGTTTCTCTGGCGTAAATCAAAGTCAGCAGAGTTGCAGAAGAGGCAAATCTGGACAGCTATTCTGCTTTGCTTAAAGAGGTTTTCTAATTTTCCTTTTGGGTATTTCTGCACAGTGTAAAGGCATAACTGTAACGGGGCCACATTCAGCACAGCATACCTCAGCTCCAGAATGTTGGTGACATTGCCAGAAGGAAAGATCCTTCGGATGTAGTTGAAATCTCCAACATAAAGACTTCCATCAGACCCACATGTTAGGGCAACAGGAGCCAGGAGTTTGTTCCCATCTGCAAGACCATTGCAGCTTGGGCAAGAAATGCTCCGTCTGCGGCCGTTGCCCATGATGCTTCCAATTACAGGTGGCTGCTGGGAAATAAACTGGTTTTCCCCATTTCCTTTGTGCAGGATGCCTAGAGAGAGAGAGAAAAAACAGTAATAAGGAAATTAAAGAGAGGGACAAGGAAATTGAGACCAAAGGGAGCCCATACTGGCTGGGAAATTTGCTGAGTAGCAATGAGCGTTCATCATCTTCCATTGTGGTGGTTTCCAATGATGAGCCTCTTAAGTATTCTTTAATAGACACTTTATTTATTTATTTTAGGAAGGGAGAAGAAGACTGGCTTTACCTTTGAATAAAATACAATTTTCAATGTCTTATGAATTTTCACCTGTCCTTTCTGTCCCTCCTTGCCCTATAAAACTTGTAGCCTACCAGGTAGAAAAAAAAATGACATAGTTCATGGAAAGATAAGGGACAGGAAGACCATGGTGCATTCTCTAGAGAAATGTTTCATCTGCAAAGCTTGAAAGGAGCTCTTCCTACGTTCCCCAGAAGGGTAATGTTTTCAGCAGCAACATGGGCTGAATTAGATGTTTGTTCCCATACCACTGCTATCACCCAGGGGGGGACAGTGCTCCCATCTTTTGAATGTGTTCTGATCAGCTTTCAAGCCTCCCTGTTTGAAAGAACACAGAAGGTATAATGTAAGCCTAAGGAAAAAAATTCTTCACTTTGAGGCTAACAGAGCACTGCAACAGGGTGTCCAGAGAACTTGTACAGTCTTCTTCACTGGAGGCATTCGAAACCCACCTAGATGTGTTCCTGTGATATTTAGTCTAGGCAATTATGCTTTAGATGTTCTTCAGAGGTCTCATCCAACCAATCCAATCATTCTGTGATTCTGTGCTGCAGTCTTGAGCAGCCTTCAAGGACTATGGCACCTTCCATTTTCTCTTATGATTTATGAAGCCTCTCATTTCTGCCAGTACCCTTGCACATTGGAAGATGTGTCTGGGTAGATTTACGCTCAGGGGCAGGCCCAACCTGAACAGGCTCCCTTTTGTTATTTTTAGAGTATCATCCTTGTTCATACTCTTCTATTAAGACACTACAAAGTTAGACATGATATTCAACTACTCCACTGACGGCCAGCTTCTTTTGCACACACCAAATTGCTTCTAAATGTAGGTTACTTGGAATAATTTATTAGTAAAATACTTAAGAGAGTGCCTGTGTGGGTTGGGCTTCCTTTTTGGTTTTTTTTTTTTTTTGATTTCTTAGCATCAAGAAGCATCAAGAAGCATCTCTGTCTTGCAACATTGCATTATTCTTTTGATATATGTTATGGGTGACCTACCACTTTGTATGTTGAGGGCATGGTGTTTGTCCAGGGACCACCCTCCAAGTTTGGAAGCATCAATTTCATAACCCTGAAGCACAGCTGTCCTCTTCTCCCACAGGATCAAGTCGGGACAAGATTCATACTCATAACCTACTGATACTACGAAAAAGAGAATAAAAAAAAGACACCATCAGATTAGTAACCCAGAGATGTGAAGTCAGCATTCACAGTTTCAGCTGAGCAGGGGTGAGAGCATTTCTACAGGCAGCTGCCAATTTCATTTAAAATATCATCATCATAAGGCAGAGTCCTAATATTTATCTCTTTAAAGGCCATCTTGCACTTAAAAAGGTCAACACAGTTGTAGATGTTGGGCTAAATACTTAAAAGGCATTATTATTATTATTATTATTATTATTATTATTATTGTTATTGTTATTGTTATTATTGTTATTATTTTTAAACTGGCAGAGGGGAGATTGAAACTGGATGTTAGGAGGAAGTTGTTTGCAGTGAGGGTGGTGAGACACTGGCACAGGTTGCCCAGGGAGGTTGTGGCTGCTCCCTCCCTGGAGGTGCTCAAGGCCAGGTTGGACGAGGCCTTGAGTGACCTCTACTAGTGGGAGGTGTCCCTGCCTATGGCAGGGGGTTGGAACTAGATGATGCTTGAGGTCCCTTCCAACCTTACCATTCTATGATTCTATGATTCTATGATTGTTTTAAAGACATATTTTAAAGACATAATGGAGAACATAAACCACTGCTGGACTCCTAAATGAGACATTTCAGGCCTATTTGCTATCTTTAATCAAACATGGATTGCCAGGAACTTGCTAAAAATCATGTCCTTTTCTTGGAAAGAAAAGACAAATACAAATGAGGCATGGGGCAGCAAGTCCCTTAGACCCAGCAGGGTTAGATCAGTTTGACCTGTGGCCATTGTTTATGTCAAAAGGGTTTGCTTGCCATGATGTCTCTAACCAGAGCTTTTCAGAAGTAGCTCTGCTGAATGCACTGGACTTGCTTAAAACGATGTCATTAGAAGGAAAAATATTATTTTGACAGAATAATGACTTCTTCATGATTTTCTCAGAAGCAGGACTGGTTTTCAATGGTCTGCCTTTCTCTTGTCCTACCTGATCTTTTCAGCACTAACAGCTGAAGCAGAACAGAACTACAAATGAGAAGCAATTACACAGATCACTTTTTTTACTAGATAAAAATAAAGGTCTGATCCTGCAGGTTTCCAAGGCTCCTTGAAAAGTGCTGAGTGAACTCAGGATCCCAAATCAAATATAGCCCTTTGCAGAATCAGAAAGTATCAGAGGAAGATATAATTTAGGAAATGAGGGCATGATACTCTCCACGGTTCTAGAGGTGGGAATCATTGAAAATCTCAGATTTGATTGAGTACTCTGGGGCTGCAAAGTTGCATCACGGAGCACTTCAGAACCTACTGCTGGTCTAGCATCTTAAAGTGGATGTAAACATAGTCTTTCAGGATATGCTACTAGGATACATTTCTCTGTGTGGACTCAAAGCTGGGTAAGGCTCAGCAGGTTGTACCATCCAGCCTGCTCAAGGCAGCTGAGCCTGAGTGAGGAAGTCACTCATTCATCCTCCAAAAAACCAAGGCACCCTACAGCCCCTTTCAAGAGGTTTATCTTCAGCTGGGCTATGAAGCATCAGCAACCACCATTCTGTCAATGTGAGCTCTATTTGCCTATTTGGAATCTCTCTTATTCTGCTGATTTGATTTCCTTGGCAGCCTGAGGGATCTAGTCCAGACACAGTTGAAGACCTGTAACTGGATGCCTTCTGGTTGTTGATCAGATGGGAAGCAATCACCACAGAGCTGCACCACACCTGCTCAATAAACCCTCAAAACACCCCCTTCCCTCCAGCACCATCATCCAGGACTCCCTGGGTTTATGTCTGGGACAGCAGCAGAAGAGGAACGCGGCAGGTCTCCGCATCACAACTTTCTGCCCCACCATGGACTTCAGCTTCTGTCCCCATAGAGCTGTGGCATGGGTCGCAATGCTTGGTCCTGGTATTGTGTCTCATCAAGTATTGCAGAACCTTCCTATTCTAGCAGCTGCTGACAGACTTTGCAGTTGTAAATGAATGCACAAGGCACAGGAGGGAAGACCATCATGTCCCAGTTTGGGATGGCATTCCAGAATGAGTAATCAAGGGGAAACTAAGATTACAGCAACCATGAAGGTCAAGCACAAAGAGGAGTGGGGGCCTAGGCTCTGTTCTAGGGATTTCTTTCAAAGCAGTGCTGACAGCTTTTGGCTACAGGCAAGAGGTAGCCAAACTTCTCTAGTCCCAGTTCATTCCTTCTGCCTGAATCTGATTGTAGCAGCTCAGGATGTATGTGCTGGGCCATGAGCCAGAGAACAGCTAAGTACTCATCTGCTGGGGAAATGTGTGCTGCATGAACAGCTGGGCCCAGTCCTCTCCAAGGAAACAGCAGTGAACCAGCAGGGACCATCTTATGTGTTAGCAGTTGGACCATACTATCTAGGACAAGGTCTGTGCATTACCACTTAAATGCTTCTAAAAAGAGACAGAAGCCCTGGGGTCACTTACCAAAGGCTTCTGAGAGCCCATACACCTTCTGGCTGTAGACGTCTGTCTTATCCCAGATGAAATAATAGGAAAGGTCTGGAGCAGCTGCAAACCACTTTCTGAAGAGGCGTCCCTCGACGGCCACCATGAGGTGGACTTTCATGAGGTTGAAAGGGATGGTGGGGTGGGTCATGCTGATCCTCAGGACTGATTTGTAGCCAGCTGTGCGACTGCTCAGGTAACTCACTTTTATTTTACTACCGGAAACGTTAATCTCCTCCTGTAGAGCCTGTGGAAAAGCAATCCAGGAGGTGTTAAATCAGCAGCGAGCAGACAGGAAAAGGCAGGGAAGCTGCAATCTATCAAACACACCTTTAGAAAAAGCTCTGGTAGACATGCCTAAAAAAGCACACCTAGTAGGCACCAAGTATGAAATCATGTATGTGATTTATAGGGTTAGTCGTGGCAGCCAGAGGATACTCCCTCCTTCTCCAGATCTGTTACATGGCAGAACAGGAAACCAAAGTATAACATTGTCCCTCTGAGGACAGGCTGAGAGAGCTGAAGTTCAGGGATCAGTACTGGGCCCCATCCTCTTTAACATCTTCACTGATGATCTGGACAAGGGCATCGAGTCAGTCACCAGCAAGTTTGCAGATGACACCAAGCTGGGGCAGATGTTGATGGGTTGGAGGGCAGAAGGGCTCTGCAGCAGGACCTCGAGCGCCTGGACAGATGGGCAGAGTCCAAGGGGATGGCGTTCAACAAATCCAAGTGCTGGGGGCTGCACTTTGGCCACAACAACCCCATGCAGAGCTACAGGCTGGGGTCGGAGTGGCTGGAGAGCAGCCAAACAGAAAGGCATCTGGGGGTGCTGATTGACACCCGCCTAAACATGAGCCAGCAGTGTGCCCAGGTGGCCAAGAAGGCCAATGGCATCCTGGCCTGCATCAGGAATAGTGTGGCCAGCAGGAGCAGGGAGGTCATTCTCCCCCTGTACTCTGCACTGGTTAGGCCACACCTTGAGTACTGTGTCCAGTTCTGGGCCCCTCAATTTAAGAAGGACATTGAGGTGCTTGAGCGTGTCCAGAGAAGGGCAACGAGGCTGGTGAGAGGCCTCGAGCACAAGCCCTATGAGGAGAGGCTGAGGGAGCTGGGATTGTTTAGCCTGGAGAAGAGGAGGCTCAGGGGAGACCTTATTGCTGTCTACAACTACCTGAAGGGTGGTTGTGGCCAGCAGGAGGTTGCTTTCTTCTCTCAGGCAACCAGCACCAGAACAAGAGGACACAGTCTCAAGCTGTGCCAGGGGAAGTTTAGGCTGGAGGTGAGGAGAAAGTTCTTCACTGAGAGAGTCATTCCCCACTGGAATGGGCTGCCCAGGGAGGTGGTGGAGTCACCGTCCCTGGAGGTGTTCAAGGCACGTTTGGACGTGGCACTTGGTGCCATGGTCTAGTCTTGAGGTCTGTGGTAATGGGTTGGACTTGATGATCTTTGAGGTCTCTTCCAACCTTGGTGATACTGTGATACTGTGAAAAGAAGGCTCCTTACTGCAGCCTTTCAATACTTAATAGTGGTCTACAGAAGAGATGAGAAGAGACTCTTTGTCAAGGAGTATAGTGATAGCACAAGGGGTGTTTCAAACTGAAAGAGGAGAGATTTAGATTAGATGTTAGGAAGAAATTCTTTACTGTGAAGATGGTGAGACACCAGCACAAGTTACCTCGATGGACTGTGGATGCCCCATCACTGGAAGTGTTCAACAGCAGTCTGGATGGGACTCTGACCAACCTGGTCTAGTGGAAGGTGTCCCTGCCCATTGCAGGGTGATCTTTTAAGGTCCTTTCCAACTCAAACCACTGTGTGACTGTATGATTCCAGGACTGAAGTCAGTGTTTACAATGGGACTCACTGTTAGAAGGAGTCCCAAGACACATGGTGAAAGGAGCTTGGGGTCTGAAATCACTCCAGCCCACCCATTTAGATCCTACTTTCTATTTTTTGTCTTGGTAGATTTTATGGGTACTAATTTTTTGTCTCTCAGCTTCTTTTTCACAGTAAAACATCAAGCCTTACTTGGCCTCTCTCCTTATGGGTGTTCCCTGGCTCCCATCATAACCTGCCGTTCTCTCCATGTCATTATTAAGTCCTGCTTCCATCCTTAAAGGACTTATTCTGACTTACTCATCTCTTCTTTGAAACTGTTCCTCTCCTACTTCATGTCTGAATCTCTTTCTCCAGAGGTTTTTTTATCCCTGTCCTCTGGTTCTTATTTTCTGATCTCATGTTTATTCTTACTTACCCTAGTCCTTGCTTAAAATTCCCTTCCCTTTTACCTGCGTGATGAAGCTCATGGCCTGACCTACCACCAATAATCCCTTTTCTTTCCCTTGCATTCTCCTTTCCTCTTCCACATTCCTGTTTCCTAGGTGAACTGCTTTCTTTTCTCCTCCATCCATGAAGGTATTTCTGACTGAAATGGTTATGTCACAGATGTCCATTCCAGTACAAAATTTCACCAAGGAATTGAGAAACGCTGTGGAATGCTTTGTTTGCCCCTCCTCTACTTTCACAACAAAGAAGTCTCAATAAAGATGGAATTTTTAGCTATTTTACCTGCTAGAGGATAAAGAGATCTTAAAATGTCTACCTCTTTTTGTTTTTCACTTGGAAAAACAGAAAGGAATTTTCTGGGAAGTGATGGACTGTACATCCCTGACACCCTGTTGATCCTGCCATGAAAAATACTGATAAAGAAGAGCATTTCTATCTTAAGTCTCAGGAGAGAAACAAAAATTAGTTGTAATTTTCCTGCACATTTCCCTCTTAAGTCAGCACCCAACATGTACATGTTCAGCACAAGCTAGTAACCTTTGGCAAAGTTTGAAAGATGAAGGTAGAGGCTTATCAGTGAGCTGGAAAACTTAGTGTGATAATGGGATGTGTCAGAAGGTCACAGCTGGCACTGTTTGCTCCTGTGTCACTTCTGAAATACTTTGCTGTGCTGGACTCTAAATGAGCTGTGAAAACACCTCCCCATCAATAATCAGCTTTAATAATATTAAGGACATGGAGAGGTGAAGAGAACCACCCATCAGGAAGAGATCACAGGTGTCCAAGAAGGCCAGCAGCATCCTAGCTTGTATCACAAATAGTGTGGCCAGCGGGACTACAGCAATGATTATCGCCCCTGTACTTGGCACTCAAATGCTGGGTTCAGTTTTGGACTCCTCACTAGAAGGATATTTTGATGCTGGAGTGAGTCTAGAGAAGGGCAACAAAGCTGGTGAAGGGACTAGAGAACAAGTCTGAGGAGCAGATGAGGGAACGGTAGTTGTTAGTCTGCAGAAGAGGAGGCTGAGGGGAGTCCTTTTTGCTCTTTACAACTCCCTGAAAGGAGGTTGTATCAAGGTGGAGGTTGATTTGTTCTCCCAAGGAATGAGTGATAGGACAAGAAGAAATGGCCTCAAATTGTGCCAGGGGAGGATTAGATTGGATAATAGGAAAAAAATTGTTCTGCAGAAGGGACAGGCTGCCCAGGGAAGTGGTGGACTCTATGATCCTGGGATGTCCTCCAAGTTAAGTGCCTTCTACACTCAACTCCTATGCTACCTCCCAAGTGACCTTCCCTGGCATGACCAAGTGGTCATCTCTTGCAGGTTTTGTGCTTAGTGTGATCAGTAACAACTAGTCTTGTAATATGCCCCCCCCGAAAGACCTCTTCTAAGCTGTTATCCAAGGCCCAACACTTCTCCAAGTGATGACTTACAGCCTCTGAGCACTGCAGCACTTGACAAAGGGACACATCCAGAAGTTAAAGTGCTGTTCCACTGTGCTCATAAATATTTACTTTCTCTAATGCAGCCTTTTCAATTTACATATCTCAGTTCTTGGGAGGCTGAAAAACGACAGAACTGGGAAAACTCAGGAATTTTAAAATATATTTTATGAGCTCAGCAACAAGCTGGGCTGGGACCAGACTCAATCAGAGACCAGCTGAGGCAAGCCGCAGTAAAGGTGGTCCCTTGTATCAAATCTGTCTCCATAAGTAACCCCTCTAGGAAAAAGCCAGGCAGAAATAATTGTCACAGAGGTACTATTTGCAGTGTCTGGTTCAAATCCCTGTCAGAAATAATTATTTCTCTCTGTTGTGATCTGTCTCTGCTGTCCACCACACCAGGAAAGGGTCAGCACAGTGGTGCCAAGGCACTGAGCTGCATGAGGGGCTGTGTTTAAAGGTGCCTGCTTGAAAAGGGGGTTTGAAAGGTAATTCAGATTATCTGAAATGTATTTGTAGTTTGTAAGCAGTGATAAACTAGCAACACAGAAAGGCCTTGGAGTGGGGGAGTATAATCCAATCTGATGGGAGAGGAAGGGAAAAAATAAGCTTTTAAATACCCTGAGTGCACCAGAAGTAATGACAACTGAATTGTGCCTTTATTTCTATTTGCTAATTGCTGTTTGGCCCAGATAAATTCACATCCCTGTGGAAGATTAGGGCTCTTAGAGCTTATCAAAGCCTGACCAATATCATAACCTGTTCATCACAATGGCCCAGCCACCAGACTGGTCAGGCAGAAGAGCTGGCATTTTAGGTTTATGCAAGATTTTTCACTTTAGTGTTCCCTCAGCTCCTGGCTGTTGATCTATGCTTGTGTTAGTAGCAATTCTTCCGCTTCTTGCCTGAGATGATGCAGGAAATCTTGTTTCTGTGTGCTGGGTTGCACATTTCTCTTACACCTACTCTTCCAGCAGACAAGAAAAGGAATAGTCAATCACTTTATTTTCAAATGTGATGCTCAGGAAGAATTTTGAGGAAGACTCACAGAATGGGTTAGGCTGGGAAGGGTTTTAAGAATATATAGTCCCAATTCCCCTGCCACAGGCAGGGACACCCTCCACTAGACCAGATTGCTCAAGGCTTCACCCAATCTAGCCCTGAACACCTCCAGGGAGGAGACACCCACAATCTCCTTGGTTGACCTGTTCCAGTGTCTTACCACCCTCACTGTCAAGAATTTCTTCCTAATATCCAGTCTAAATCTTCCCTCTTCCAGATTCATTCTGTACACCCTTGTCCTAACACTACAAGCCCTTGCAAAAAGTCCCTTCACAGCTTTCTTGTAGGCTCCTTTCAGGTACTGGAAAACCATTTAGGGCTTGATTCAGAGGACTTAACAGAGCTATCAAGTGCTTCTGAGCTCTTCTATGGGATCCAAGACCTCTGCAAGGGGCTGACAGATCTGACGTGGACCTTCTTGAGGTCTCCGCCCTTTTGAAGCTACAGCCGAAGGCCTGAGGGGACACTTCAAGGCATCTTAAATAACACCAAATATATCAGTAGGAATCTGAATAAAAGACTTAAAATGTATTATTTGTTTTTTTCAATGCACCCAGGTAGAGGAGTCTGCATCTGTTTGTTGGAGCTCATAAGGTTCTTATCTGCCCACTTGTCAAAATCTCTTTCCCAGCCCTGCCATCCATTTGCCACCTTCTCCCAGCTGTGTGCTCATACCTTTTGTGTTTAATATTTCTCTACTGAGAAGTGCACATTACACAATGCAGCTGCAGAAACCGACAGCTTGGTTATTTTCTAAGTACAGCCAGCATAGGAATGAAAAGGAATCCATTTACAAAGTGAAGTATAGTCAGGATTCTGTTATCTATCATATTTATCATGTATACTCCTGCACCAGAACTCTGTAAACCTTCAGCTGTCAACATCTGAGGTGGAATACCGTTTTACAGGTTCTAGCTCAAGCATTTGACATGCTGGCAAAGTACTGCTCATCCAGACCCCATCTGGAGTACTCTGTACAGTTCTGGAGCCCCCAGCACAGGAAGGACATGGAACTGTTGGAGTGGGTCCAGAGGAGGCCACAAAGATGCTCAGAGGGCTGCAGCAGCTCTGCTGTGAGGACAGGACGAGAGAGTTGGAGCTCTGCAGCCTGGAGAAGAGAAGGCTTCCAGGAGACCTTAGAGTAGCCTTCCAGTATCTGAAGGGGGCCTACAGGAAGGCTGGGGAGGGACTATTGACAAGGTCTTGCAATGACAGGACAGGGGGCAATGGGTTTAAACTGGCAGAGGGGAGATTGAAACTGGATGTTAGGAGGAAGTTGTTTGCAGTGAGGGTGGTGAGACACTGGCACAGGTTGCCCAGGGAGGTTGTGGCTGCTCCCTGCCTGGAGGTGTTCAAGGCCAGGTTGGAGGAGGCCTTGAGTGACCTGTACTAGTGGGAGGTGTCCCTGCCTATGGCAGGGGGTTGGAGCTGGATGATCTTTGAGGTCCTTTCCAACCTTACCATTCTATGTATAGGATTCATCTTACCTAAACTTAGGAACCTAAAAGTTAGGAGTCTCCTCTGAACTATTCTTCTAGGTCTTCCACAGAATCACAGAATCATCAAGGCTGGAAAAGACCTCTGAGATCAAGTCCAGCCTATAACCTAACACCACCACATCAGCTAAACCATGCCACCAAGTGTCACATCCAATCTTTTCTTAAAGACCTCAGGGGATGGTACCTCCACCACCTCCCTGGGCAGTCCATTTCAGTGCCTAATCACCCTTTCCATGACGAAGTGCTTCCTAATATCCAGCCTAAACCTTCCCTCGCACAGCTTAAGACCATGCTCTCTTGTCCTTCCCATGGCAAACAAGCACAGACAGGTTCACAGAATCCCAGAACCTTAGAGGTTGGAAGGGACCTCCAGAGATCATCCAGTCCAACCCCCCTGCCAAAGGAGGATCCCCTAGGGCAGTCCGCACAGGAATGCATCCAGGCAGATTTGGAAAGTCTGCAGAGAAGGAGACTCCACAACCTCTCTGGGCAGCCTGTTCCAGCACTCCATCACCCTCACTGGAAAGAAGTTTCTCCTCATGCTGAGGGGAAATAGGTTCCTTAGAAGGTTGGTGTTAGCATGTAAGCTTAAGGGTGGGTGACAATCCTGTCTTGAGGCATCCAAATCTAGTATAGGTACTAAGTGTGAGAGTGTGAGGTAGGTGTGTAAGCATCACTTATAGCCAGTGGAGATCTAAACAATACTGTCAGTGGATAGCAGATGCCTTCAAGATGGTCAGCTTAATTGAGCTGCAGGCTCTACTGACAGTATTGATTAGATTTCTGTCAGCTTTAATGGGAGCCTGGACATCTAGCACACATCCAGATGACTGCGTGTGAGCACCCTATTTAGGTGCCATAATCTCAAAACAAGTCCCAGTTAAGTCTTAATTAGATTCCAGGCCTACAGGTGTCTAGTGTGATTTGGGTTGTCTGGGTTACATGACATTCACAAGAGGTTGGTTGTGATCTGGCAGAGGTGAGCCTGCTCTGGCAGGGGAGTTGGACTAGATGAGGTTGTGGATGCTCCTTCCCTGGAGGTGTTCAAGGCTACATGAGGCCTTGAGCAACCTGTCCTGGTGGGAGGTGTCCCTGCCTATGGCACAGATTTTTCCCCAAAAAGAAGTGCAGAGCTGAAAGGCTGAGTTTGGTTGAGGAGCTAAGCCTTACTTTCATAACCTTGCATTTCCTTTAGAAGGCAAGTTATGGGGAATATCTGGGAAAATCATCCAATATAAACAGTTCTGGAGCCCCCAGCACAGGAAGGACATGGAACTGTTGGAGCGGGTCCAGAGGAGGCCACGAAGATGCTCAGAGGNAGGGGGTTGGAACTGGATGATCTTTGAGGTTCCTTCCAACCTTACCATTCTATGATTCTGTAACTGTATCAAACCATTGGTTATGATCTACATCCCTGCCTCCTTTCACAGCCCACAGACAGACACATGCTCTTACTGAAGAGGAGTTTTAGAATGTTTTAGTTCAATAGCTATAATTAACACAAACTAATGAGTGACCTACCAAATAACAAGTAAGATGATGATTATACTTGCACTGTATCAGCTACCTTTCCCAGCTAGCACTGAACATTATCTTTCATGGTGTTTGTCAGTTTAGGAAAAAAGGAGATGTGAAAATTGAACAAAGAATTTGCAATCTGATGGACTTTACAAGTATGGGACTTAATTAGTAATTAAGTCGGGACAAATCTAGTGACTGTATATGGAAAATAGTGTGAGAAAGGATCACAGGATTTGGTGCTGAGGGAAAGGTAGAGTTGTTGGGTTCAGTACCTGGAGAATTAAAATTAGATGATAGAAAGTGACTTCTTTGCTCATTAATGCTACCACAACCCAACCCCAATGGAGCCAAGCAGGAAACACACAATTTGTCATTGCACTTGTTATTATTTTCACCTTGGCAGACTATTATTGGTTGCTAAATGCTATACCCAGGACATGTTTAATGATGACATCTAAAACCCAGGGCACAACATGCCTAAGAAAGGAAAGCCTGAATGCTGCTACAACCACATATTCCAAGACAGTGAGCAGTTTTAAGGAAGATGAGCAATTGTGTTGTTTGGACAACCCCGTTTCAGACCCATCTTTTCATTTGGCAAAACACTTGGAATTCATAGCAGGTTGTTAAGATACTTTATATCTGACTCATGTCCTTAAAAAAGGAAAATGGGAATGAGCAATTAAAAGTAATCCTCTTGTTTTGCTCATCCATCCCAAACATCATGAAATGCAATAAACCCCCGGTGCTCTGCAAGCTGGCCATTTGCCAGCCATCTGCTGGCAGACTGCACATCTTGGCAGCTTTGTAGGACAAGGGGTATGCCTTCAAACCCTGAGAAAGTTCACACTCAACACTCCACCACTGAGGTCCATAATGCCCAGTGGGTGAAATTTGCTCCTGAACAGAAGAAAGGCATTAGAGTATAAGAGGTCCATCAGCCCCGTGCTGGGCATGCTGAACACCAAAGAGCTGCCTGAAGGCTTGTTGTGGGTCACAGGAGGGTCCCAGCCCACTTCCTGCAGATGAGAGGTGAAAGCAAAGCTAAGGCCATGTAGGTTTGCACTGCTGGCCATGAGTGCTTTGCCTCCATCTCTCAGGGATCAGGGAAAATAAACCTACTGGCTAAGTGTGTGCTTGTGCTCCTGGCAAACAGTTGAGACATGGTGCAGCAAACAGGGAATGCTTGTTTTTAGGAAAGCAAGGGAATAGAGAAAGACACATAAGCACAGAGGCATTCACATTGCTCAAAGCAGGCAAAAAGACCACAGAAAGGAGCTGGATTAGAAGGAGTAGCTCCTCTACCAGGACAGGCTTAGAGAGTTGGGGTTGTTCAGTCTACAGCAGGGAGAACTTATTGCAGCTTTCCACTACTCAAAGCAGAGCTACAGGAAAGGTGTTGAGGGGGTGTATCAGGGAGTGCAGGGAGAGGACAGTGGGCAGCTTAGGGGCAGATTTAGATTCTTTACAGTGAAGGTGGTGAGGCACTGGAAAAGGCTGCCAAGAGAAGATGTGGACACCCCATCCCTGGAAACATTCAGGGTCAGGGCGCTTGGGGGCTTTCAGCAAGCTGAAGGTATTCTCTTCACAGCAGGGGGGNCTTGTGCTCCTGGCAAACAGCTGAGACATGGTGCAGCAAACAGGGAATGCTTGTTTTTAGGAAAGCAAGGGAATAGAGAAAGACACATAAGCACAGAGGCATTCACATTGCTCAAAGCAGGCAAAAAGACACAGAAAGGAGCTGGATTAGAAGGAGCAGCTCCTCTACCAGGACAGGCTTAGAGAGTTGGGGTTGTTCAGTCTACAGCAGGGAGAACTTATTGCAGCTTTCCACTACTCAAAGCAGAGCTACAGGAAAGGTGTTGAGGGGGTGTATCAGGGAGTGCAGGGAGAGGACAGTGGGCAGCTTAGGGGCAGATTTAGATTCTTTACAGTGAAGGTGGTGAGGCACTGGAAAAGGCTGCCAAGAGAAGATGTGGACACCCCATCCCTGGAAACATTCAGGGTCAGGGCGCTTGGGGGCTTTCAGCAAGCTGAAGGTATTCTCCTCACAGCAGGGGGGTTGAAACTAGATGGTGTTTAAGGACCCTTCCAACTCAAACCATTCTGTGATTATATGAAACCATGCTCCTTGGCTCAGACAGTTCATACCTGGATTTCAGGAACAATAGGACCTTTCTCCGAGCAGGAACTTGCAAAAGCTGTCAGCGGAGATGGGGAGACCACAGGGTTAGGCCGGGCAAAGTTACTGAGGTCACAGCTTGGGATCTCATTCTCCTCGTGCCTCATGACTATGGTTTCCATCACGAAGAAGCGGTCCCACGGCAGCCACAGGGTGTGCTCCTGGGTGATGAAGGGAGCACGCTCAAAGTGCAGGATAATGGAGATCCCACCAAGGGTAACGAGGTCGAAGCTGGATTAGGAGAAGGAATACAAAGTTAGTGCAAGTATCACCCCATCTGTTTGTAACAGCTCCCAGGCAAGGACACCCTGAACAATAACTGCAGGAAATACCATCAGACACATTTACAAGCCTAAAACCTGCAGCCCAAAGAACCTTCAGCTGAGCAAGAGCAAGTGGCAGAGGCAGAAGCGTAAACTCAGCTTCTTTGTATGTTGTCCTCATGTATATTAAAACCATACCCATCCCTTGTTTTGAGACAGATGTCTGGTTTTGTTGGTGTTTTGCTAGTGTTATTTGACCATACATACTCATATTTTCCTTTTTTCCAAAAACAAAATCAATCCCAAACAAAATACAATCCCAAGCACAACNGGGTTGGAACTAGATGATCCTTGAGGTCTCCTTCCAACCTTACCATTCTATGATTCTATGAAAAAAACAAAAAGAAAACAAGTATTTATCATCCAAAAATACAGCCACAGATTGGATCAATTCACATGATGAAATAAACTGTTTGGAAAGTGTTTTTCCTGACACGCCACCATATAAATTGTCTTGGCATCACTGCTAACCTAACGAAGACCTAATGCAACCCAGGGAACATATGGAGCCTACTCATGGACTGAGCCCAGTGTGCTCAGGCATGGGGAAGAGATAAACATCATGCAGGCAGTCTCTGCACCACAGAACTCAGCACATGGTCTTGTTTGAGTCTTAAGCACTTAGAGCAGGGCAGATACAACTTACTGCCTGTGGTCTGCAATTTCACCCTGCACTACTTCTGGCCAAGTGTTTTTTCTGCCTGTATTAGCACTAGATAATACAATATCAGGCCACCCGAGCTGTGTGAAAGGACTTCACCTCAAGAAGGAAAAGATTCATCTCCTGGATGTAAAGATACTGTGACAGAGTTCTGGGTTGTGTTTTCTTAGTTTTGTATTTAAACTTCACTCCTCCTTACGGATGGAGATTTTACGAAGTGCCACAGGATGTATTTGCTATGTATAGACTACAAAAAGAAGTGTTAACTGAGAAAGGGAGGGATTCCAACACAATTTGAAGATCTCTCTGTTTAGCTTCTGTGGTTTTTTTTTTTTCTCAGTATCTATTCAGTTGTAATGCCAAGTGTGTGTTTCAGGCAAATAAAGTTTTCTCATCCCTGCTTCTCACTTTTGATGCTTGGCGCTAGCATGTGACAGTCTCACTCAGATTTTAAGCTTGCTGGCTTCAGCAGAGCTGCTCTTGTGCTTAAGACTCATGTGCTTAAGTACTTCTCCATACATAAGAACCAGGATCTGAAAGCACTGCCAGCCTAAAGCCAGGCATCATGCACCTTGTAATTACGAGGTCAGAAAGACCCCAGGAAAAAAAGCACTTGAAATTATGTTAATTAATTATGAGGCTTTCAGATCAGCTGCAAAACTCCCAGAGGAGCAACAACAGGTATGAACTATTCCTAAAGAAGAATCTTTGGCAAACAATCATTCAGGAAAATCTTTATGTATGTATATATATGTATGTATATGTGTGTTCATATATCTATCTATCTATCTATCTATCTATCTATCTATCTATCTATCTATCTATCTATCTATCTATCTATCTATCTATCTATCTATCTATCTATCTATCTATCTATCTATCTATCTATCTATCTATCTATCTATCTATCTATCTATCTATCTATCTATCTATCTATCTATCTATCTATCTATCTATCTATCTATCTATCTATCTATCTATCTATCTATCTATCTATCTATCTATCTATCTATCTATCTATCTATCTATCTATCTATCTATCTATCTATCTATCTATCTATCTATCTATCTATCTATCTATCTATCTATCTATCTATATATATATATATAAATGGCTGCTAGAATGGCATTTAATAAATATAATTAAGAAAAGAAAGTTATTCAAGACAGAACCTTAAACTGAGCCCATGGGTGTGGGGGGGAGAGGAGTGGAAAGCATTTTCAAAAGCTAAAGATGTGTTTATTCTACCACTCAAGTGAGGGCATCAGCTTCCCAGACCTATGGAGCTTGGCTTGCAACAGCCTGAAGAGTCACTTGCAAGGACTGCCAGCAAAGCTGCACAGCATTTGTACTTTGATGAGAACATTTTTAACAGTCAATTAGCATTTGGCAAGCCCTTCAGCTAGGAGGGAGAAGCTTGCTCTGCATGAATCCAGGCACTGCAAGGGGCAACGGGAGGAAAGAAACAAACACTACAAATGATGCTCAACAAGTCTGGAGGCAAGTGGGAAGAGTTTTTATTTGGAAACACCTCCAGCTCACTGCTTGGCTTCGTTGAGCTTAGACCAAGGATGGTGGCCTGCTGGAGGGAAACATCCTTGCCTCTCCTGCATCCCCAAATCAGGATGCGGAAGGGAAAGCACCAGCTCAGATTCCAGCAGCTGTGAAAACAGAGGCAGGCAGTATATTTTAGCAGGCATTGCTGCTAATGAGCCAGTTTTCCTGGAGTCACAGGGTACAGCTTTGAAGTTACCTTGATGAACTGAACAAAAGCGAAAACCAAAACCAAACAGAAAACTCAAACCTGAAAACACCTTCCTCCCAGCTTCCCTTAGTGAAATTAAATTAAGCAAGAGCAAAAGTGTCTTGGGATTGAAGGAAAGAGGTGATTTTATTTCTGGTTTTGCTGCTGCTCTCTAATGTCTTTTTTATCACTCTGGAAAAAAAAACACATCCTTGTTGTACAGGCATATTGTTCTGTTTTTCTTAAAAGACTCTGGAGAGAAAGGGCAGAGGATGAAATCCTTTATTTATCCACAAGGCAGATTAAGAAAAAACACATAAAAAAAAAAAAGACACCACAGAAAAGTGTAACCTTTTCTCATCTCTTTGCTCTGAAGGTTCATGTATTTGGTCTTTCTGAGAGAGCCATGCCAAAGCTGCTGAATCTGATGACACTGAATAAAGACTTTCTTGCTGGTTCATTAACAATGTCCCTACCATCATGGGATACTCAGGACTTGGCAGCCTTTATAAATTAGCAATTTCACCAAATTGAAAGCTTTATTTAAAGATGTGGTTTCATAGAATGATAGAATCATAGAATGGTTTGGGTTGGAAGTGACCTCAAAAATCATCTAGTTCTAACCCCTTGCCATAGGCAGGGACACCTCCCACTAG